>VYZW01002723.1:0-10677 GCA_013401315.1 Balaeniceps rex | reverse complement strand
CTTCCAACCCAAAGCATTCTATGATTCTATGATTTGCCAGGGTGTGGGCCATCCATAAGTTTCACAGGAATCTAAATTTGAATTTTGCCTTCGGTTGGCCACTTGGCAAAGATCCCAACTGACTCTCGGTCCTGGAGACATAATTGAAATTTGTGAATGTATGCAAAGATTTCTCTCCTCCTTTGCATTTTGTGAACACAATAACATTGTTTTTACGCAAGATCCCTCTGGGGTTGCCCTTTGCATCAGAGCATTCTTCCAGGTCAAACGTCAGTCAGTGCACTAAGATTGCAAAGCTCACAAGCAATACAAAGGACTAGGATGGTCTGCTACCATAGTAATATTGCCCTAAGCTACCATTTGCCTACTTGTTTCCTAACACGACAAATGGGACGGTTACACAGCTGTGAGAGATCTTGCAGTGAGTACAGTCACTCATCCACATAAAAATTTGCAGGATCAAGCCATTAGCTTAACTACAGCTGAATACTGAGAAACAGTAAAACTTTTGATGAAGACTTGTCCTTTTAAATTTATTGGGAGTTTTGTCACTTATTTCAATGGGGCCATATTTTTACCTTGCAAATAGAAGTCATTGCCAGTAAAAGCACATCCTGTTTATGTCACTTGTTTTACAGATGAAGAATGCAGTGGAACAAACTTGGTATCACAATACCATAAAAGTTATGTTTGGGCAAGTTATCCTCTGGTAAAACCAAGCAGTTTGCTTCAGATACCAAGAAAAAGATACAACTACAATTTCTCCATTAGCTTATTTTGCATCTCATTTTCTTTTCCATGTCCAGGTTTACTTCTATCTCCCTATTTCTCTTTCCATTTTCTGTGTGAAAGTGTTGCCTGAGACAGGCAGGATGTCTAGATTTACATAGAGAAACTATTTAAATTGCAACTGATCCTGAGAGTTGTTTCATCATGCGTCTATCCCATATAGCTGTTCTGCTTTCTTTAACAGCTTCTGGGGTGAGGGCACTTGCAGACTGTATAGAAGTGATTCCTTCCTTTCTTTTTCTTGAAACACAACTAGTTACATTTGGAAGAGGGAAGTAAAGTGACAGGAGTATTTTTTTTCAGTCTTTTGAAACAGAAAGGTATTTTTTCATTCTGATTTCTTTCTGAAATTTTACATTTCATTGTGATTTTATCTAGAAGGAGAAATACTTTAAGAAATCTTCCTTTTGCAAATACAGGAAAAGTAAACCCAGAAATTTTCTAAGAGTTCCCCCTTTTCCTTTTGCTTAAGCAAGTCATGACTGACTCTCTTCCTCAACTCTTAAGGGTGAAAAAAAATTGCCTCCATTACAGATGTCCTGGAATTTGTGATGCCCTCTGACGTCAAATGAGCTGTAAAGTCTTTGTGAATCCACAAGCCCCTTGTGGCTTCACAGTTTACCTATTGTGTCTTCTGGGAATTTTGATACCTTCCAATATTTTCAACCGTATTTTTGATCTGGAAAGAATATGGATTCTGGCTTTGATCAGTAGAGAACTACTTAGATGAGAAGAAATCAGTATTTAGTTTATGTATTTAGTTTAGTTTATGTAGTTTAACTACAAAGTGTATTTCTTCATCAGCCCACCTATGGACCCCAGGAAAGCAAACAGCTACTTCTCCTTCTCCCCTGCCCCGATACTCCACCTGTGTCAAGTATCCTAGGGCGGTGTTAGAACAAGTCTTTGGTATCCCATCTCATGCCACTGGCAGAACAACCAGGAAACAGGAACTGCCCTCAGCCCATGTTTTCTAGCCTTTCAACAATTTCAAAACATCATCATTCTGGCTGATCTTTACTCAACAATTTTTGGTCCTTCCTGAACTAGGACTTATCAAGCCAATTTCTTACAGGAAGATCTTTGTCAATGTCAGTTCCTAATCTTTTGCTCATTCCAAAAGCAAGCGTGCACTATCAGTTGTGGTGACATATAATGTGGCACAGTACGAACAGAACAAATATGGCCATCACTAGAGCTCAAAGGCTACCACAAATAGATTTTTTGCATGACTTTAACAAGCTAGGAAGAACTGGAATGACTTTTTTAAAAAAATGGGTGTACTGAGAGCAAAGCCTCTCAGATCTGTTTTCAGGAGTAAGAACAAGTGAGCTAGAAAGGAGGAAAGCAAGGTGGAGAAAGACAGTTTGGGGCAGAATAGATTGAGATTTCATTCAACTTTAGAGTGTACATGTTTAAAAGACGCCAAGCAGTGCAAGAGTAAGATTTTTGTAAAACATGAGGAATTAAAGACTCCTTTTTTGTCATTTCTGTTTAATTCAACTGCTGAAAACTAATTCTGTAAATAATAAAGAAGACTCTCCACTGTCTTTCTGAAACTCACGAAACGTAATTTATGCAATCTTTTCATGCTCAAGAGTAGCCTTTAAATCAAGCTCTTCTTGGAGCTATCATTACTGATGCTGATGCTGAAAACAACATGTCTTAACATAACACAGTGCTAGAATAAATTGGGATGTACAGGTCATGTAAAGCGTTGAAAGGGTGAGGAGAGTATGTCTGAAAGACAGTGTGTGAATGCAGAACAATGTTTGACAAGCTGAAAATGGAGGAAACCTTAGGGGGATGTTTTTTCTACTGTGTTGGATCAATTAATCCAAAACCCAGAGTAAACAGAAACTATCAAAGCAGTTTGTTGCAGTGGAATCACCGGACAATCTAGTGGTTAGGAGGTATGAATCCCATTGCCTGTAGGCTACCATCTCAAGCCTATAACTCTAAAGATAGAAAACCACTTCTAAATTATTTCTCTGGTCTATGTAAATTGTTGGTTTTGTCCCTTTCCCCCCTTGGCTATAAATATGGTATTCATAGCATTAAATTTGAACCAAACCCTCTGTAAAATTCAGGCCCACAGCTATATGTTAATTTCTGGTTATTAGCTGGAATGGGAAAATGTTGAAATAACTAGGAAAGATAAAACTGTGATTGGAAGAAAAAAGAATGAAAATCACATGTGAAAGGATTAAAATAGACTTTGAATGACTATCCAAATGACTAATAGTTCACATACCACCTGCTGTTAATTTTTGTTATTGCTTTGTACAGGGACAAGGAAAAGAAGCTTTCCCTCCACTGGTGAATTTTGCTTAATTTGAATTAGACAATGGTGGAATTTATATTATCTCTTACATAGTTGCATTTGGGATATTTTAAATCATCCTATCTGAGATGCTTTTATAAAGCCCTATTTTGTCCTTAAAGCCTTTGGGCCACTCAATGGCAATACTGCAAAGCAAGATAGAGAAGATATCCCTGCCTTACAAGGTGAGCAGCAGGCTTGAGTGTGGGCACAGACGTGTTGCTCCCCGTGATTCTGCTTTCTCTCCGTATTGTTGGCTGCTAGTCCATCTGTAGAGCAACCTCAAGGTGAGCGTATCATTTTTAAGAGTATTAGACGAAGAAAATTATGTGGTGGGCTGTGCTGTAGTATGTTTGCTTTTCCACCACTGACCTGTCCAGATGACGTGACATTTTTGGTCCTATAGTAAGATACTAAGTACACTTGGGTTCTTCTATTGTGGAGGCATTCAGAACTGTCTCTCTGTGTCATTCCTGCACAACAGGTGGGTCTATTTTTCAGAACATTCTTAAACCTGGATTTAATTGACAGTCAAAATCCCCCCCGGCATAAAGGTATTGATAGGGTTAGACAGGGTGCAAAAATTTACTCCTTATGAATGAGGAAATCAGTGGAGAGAAAGGAAAAGGTCATGTTAGGACTTCTGAGTCACGTTACAGCAAGTAGATCTTGCACATTCTAACATTTTCCAAAGAGAGATGCTGACCGAGTTCCTTGAGCATAGCAGTTATTAAGGTCGCCATGAAGTGGAAACCAAGGCAGTAAATGGATATTGAAAAGGGAATAAAAAGGAGAAAGCGTAGTGCTGAAGTAGGCGTACAGAACAGCATGAAAATGTAACGAGGTGATAGCAGATGCAAGAAAAGTGCTTCATTTGAATTAGCTAGCAGTTTTCAAGCAAAAATTTCTGGGGATTGAGGCCAGCCATGTATGTATCCTTCAATGACTTACATTTGAGCCCCCAGGAAAGATTGGACATTGGGACTGGAAAGAGGAACGATGAGGTTTTCATACCCGCTGCTTAAGTTTCTAGATCAGGGTTTCTTAAGATAAGCTGGTCCCCTGTTCTAAATTACTAACTGAAGGGAGTATGTAGTTTTTCACTGATGATGCAAGGACCCTAAGGAGAAATCTGCTTCATACATTAGTCTCCTGGAAGTCGAGTTCTAGTGTCTAACACATATTGGCCAAATAGCATATGGTGCTATCTGCAGTTGCAAATATAATTCAGTGGGAAAGAGCTGAGAGCACCTTTAGAGTTGACACAAGCCACCTAACCTTACAATAAAATGTTGCGTGTTTTGCAGTTTGTCATTCACCTAGATTTTTTATCATCCATACAATTTTGTTTATAAAAATTTCAGACACTGTGTTGCAGAATGGCAAGGACTTAACATATAATGTACTTCTGAAGCATCTCAGAAATACCATTTTTTTGCCCAGCTCCATTGATACACTCTCAACCCCAAGCAATTAAGTAGATTAAAATATTTATATGACTTGCTACGTTCTAGACCTCTTTAAAGATCTAGATTATATTATTTTGAAACAGCAGCTTGATCTGACATAGAAAGACAGATATTCTCTTAATAATTACATCAGCATCACAGCAGCTCTGCTTTAATTAAATCTTCACAATTAGACAGGCTTGTTATTGTATGTCATTAGTCTTCTTAATACCATTTTACCTATTATCACCTCATTTTCAAGCATGCATCTGTCAGAGGGAAGCTACTTTTCCACCTCACTTCATTGCTTACTGATTTACACCTAAAAGGATTTAGGCAGTTATGTTAACAATTATGAATTGTCTTGGTGAAAGTCTAAGGAATGCGAAAAAAAAGCACTGGTGCATTGAGCTGAATATAAACATGAAGAACAGATTCTGGAATTCAGTAAGCTTTTTCCTTTTGGGGTTTGCATAGCCATTTGGCTTAATTCTTTCAGAAATGTCCCTTCCAGGAGATATCTCAGTACAAACTCTTCACTCAGTTTGCTTTCTGAACACAAGGGATGCAGTGAAATTGATACATTCATTGGCTAGAAAGGTAGCTGAGCATCAGTGTTTTTCTCAGTTTCACATCTCTGAAAAATCAGTTAAGATGTTTAATAACAATAAAAAAAAATCTATACTATGATTTTGAGCATGTCAAATATTATGCAACCCTTTATTCATGGTAACGTCTGATAATCAGCTTGTGCACAGCTTTAAGGTATGTTTGTGGTGTGAAAACTGGACACAGTTATTGCTCAGCCTGACCCTACATCCTTTGGGTTCTATGATCTTCCAATAAAGTTCATGGCAAAATTACAATGCCAGTTATAGAATCATAGAATTGTAGAATTGTTTGAGTTGGAAGGGACTTTAAAGATCATCTAGCTCCAACCGCTCTGCCATGAGCAGGGACATATTTCACTAGATCAGGTTGCTCAAAGACCCATCCAACCTGGCCTTGAACAGTTCCAGTGATGGGGCATCCACAGCTTCTCTGGGCAGCCTGTTCCACTGTCTCGCCACTCTTATTGTAGAAAATGTCTTCCTTATGCCCAACCTAAGTCTACCCTCTTTCAGTTTAAAACTGCTGCCTCTTGTCCTGTCACTACAGGCCCTGGTAAAAAGTCTCTCTCCAGCTTTCTTATAAGCCCCCTTTATCTATTGAAAGGCCACAATAAGGTCTCTCCAGAGCCTTTTCTTCCCCAGGCTCAACAAACCCAATCCTCTAAGTCTTCCTTCATAGGAGAGGTGCAATTATGCAACTGTGCTCTTATTTTATTGTCACTAACTGTTTTCAAATAATGGCATAAAACAGCAATCCAGAACCCACTAAGCAAAGTGCTGCTAACTGCTTTCCCACTTGAAAGTCTGTAGGTCTTATCTCCCCTTGTGCAGGAAGAGTTTCTTTGCATTTATCTCTCCTCTTGCCCGCCATCTGTGGATATAGTTAGGTAAGTAGCATGTTTTTTTCCTGATGGAAAAATTAACAATAGTACATTTAAAGTAGTAATAGACGAGGTGCTTAGGGACATGGTTTAGTAGTGGACAGGTACGGTTGGACTTGATGATCTTAAAGGTCTTTTCCAACCAAACAATTCTATGATTCTATGATTCTATGATAATTAAAGCATTAATTTATGTAACTCTCAAGCAACGTATCTTGTAGGTAGTAAAAAAGCAAGATTGGCATAGATTCTTGTAGGGTGCTGAGAAATGATTGCCATTATGAGAAAAATAGAAGTATCAAAGATATTTTTCATTTTGTATAGTAACTATTCATCAATTGCATATTCTAACTGTCCCAAACAGCAAGTAGTGAGCAATGGTTACAGTATTAATTTCAGTGCTACTAATGTCATCTAAGCTGTTCAGTCTCTTTATTTGTCAACCCTTCAGTAATTCATGCATCTTCTAAGCTAGTACATTTTGTATGTCACAGTAAATTCATTCTTGGCTGTAAAAATATGGCAACTCCATAACTTTGAAGGAAATTTCCCTGCAGCCATTATTCCTATCCCATGCCCAAATCTTCACCGGGATCAGCAGCAACATGGAGCCTAAGGTGTGAATACCAGAATTGCTGAAAACATCCTGACTTGCCTTTGTGGATAAGCTGTTAGTGTTGTGTCCTATTGCAGGGTCCAAGTTCATCCTCTCTAATAATGTTAATTCTGTTCAGAAACTGAAGGTAGCACATGACCTTGCCCATAATAGAATTTTCTCTAAATAAGAATGTAAAAAATGGCCAGTAATTACCACCCCACCCCAACCCCTACATTTTCCTCAGAGGAAAACTTCACAATTTTTTTTCCAGGTATGAACACTTATTTTTTGTTGGCTCTGTGGGATTTGCAACCTAAGGGAATATTCATTTTCTGTATACCCCTATACAGTTACAGTGGTAGTGTTTCATCTGTCTGTCTTTAAGGGTATAAGAGAGGTAATATTTGTGAAGAGACAAAGTGGTGGTTTTCTTTAGACCAAATCGAAAAATCAATAGGCCTGAAGAAGTACCCAAAACCTCGCCTGTTTCTTCCATTTGTTTCAGTTGATCTAATAAAAGATATTACCTCTCCTTAAAATCCTTGCTTCTCTGAGGCTCTGTACCAACACAGAGCAGCACGACAGCCACATAAGACAAGGCAGAGCAGATGGTTGCAGATAGATGGGGGGAACAAGGAAGCAGCGAGACAGTACCGGTCAACACGGTAGGTGCAGCGTGCAGCAGAAGCTAACTGCTGCTAAGTTTCGAAGGGCATCAGAGCAGAAGGGAGCCCTAGGAGGAAGGCTGAAAGAGGCTGGTGTTTGGAGATGGCAGAGGAAATCCTCCCAGGTGTGAGTTTGCGAGAGGTGCAGGGCGTTGGCACCACAGGGCAAAATCACCCTTCTGAGGTGGAGTGAGAGGTGATGGGGAACATGTGGATGGGAAATAAAGTGCCTGGATGGGAATGACAAGTAACTTCTGTTTGATATGATTGAGAAAGGGGAAGCCAGTGAAAGAACAAAAAGAGAAAAGTGACACAGCCAAAGCAGCAGACAAGGAGACGATCTCTCCCAGCAGCACTCTGGTTAGATATGAGAAAGGTGAAGTTATGTTTGCCAAGACCAAAGAAAAGTAACTGCAATAATTATTACATGAAATGATGGGAACCTGGAATTCAGGAATTTGGGTGAAGAGGAGGATTATGAAAGGACACACTGAAAAAGCAATTAGAAAGTTAGGAAGGGAAGGAGAGCGTGGAGACATGGAATTGAAGAAAGGCAACATTACAGGAAAAGGAACAAGGGTGACTGGTTTGGACGGACCTTTGGGGTCAAGAAGGATGATGATGTAGCCCTGATTTTGTGGTTAGGTTAAGATTATCTTGTTAGAAGTTAAGAAGTTAGAACAAGGCTTAAACATGTTGCAGTTCTATGTCGCTAGCTAGCTTATTTTCTGGCTTCTGGCTTTACTGAATGTAAGTTGCCTGCAAAGACGGTATTGGATTGTTCCCATTGCCCACTTCATACTGTCCTTTTTTTCCCTGAGCCCCGCCATTGATGGGAATAGAGCTATGCTCTGGTCTCATCCCAGCCTGTTTTCTGCTGTCCTGTTAATCAACAGGTCCTTGGCCTTCTCCTTCCTCACGTGAACAGATACATCTGTGGGGTGTAAGACCCACATATAGGTGACCCCCAGGATGGGTATGTAATGGTAAGACACACAAACTTCCTGCCATGTGCTAAGGGAATTAATTATTTGCTATTGTCCATTTTTCAAGATCAAGCTGGGAGTATAGATCTGTAGAAGCTCTTTTAATAGCATTAGAAGAGGAGAACAGTGTTTTCCCAGAATTCAGCTTTTCAGAGTACTTTAATGTATGCTTTCATACTGCTGATTCCAGCCTGTTGTGATCTAGGATTTTCTGATATTTCAGTATATACTACACAGTATGCCATAGTCCTTCAGACAGTGAGTTAACAACTGTGATTATGAAAACTCTGTTTTTATGTAATAAGACGCACGCAGATTTAGTGGAATCGAGAAAGTCAAGAAAGTAATTCAAAGCCCAGTTCCATAATGACTATTTAAGAAAAAAACCAAAACTCATCCCTTCTCTTTGACTCTAAAAGATTTACCTTTCTATATAATTTTTTTAAACTTCCTCCATCTGAGAAGTTTTAAATCAAGAGAGATTGAACAACAGAGCATAGCCTCTGTTAAAAGTTAGAATTTTTTCTATGTGCATAAAAACCCACTTGTCCAATGCTCTAGAGCCATGAGTTTTAACTGTTTTAAAGAACAGGGTCTTCTGAAAAATCTATGCAATTTAAACAGACAAAATTTCTTCAACATCTTCCTATGCTCTTAAGAAAAGTTGTGATAGATCACCATCTGGAAAGCCACATCAATAGCCAACTCAGTAAACAAACACCATCCCTATATCAATGCTTCAGATTGGTAGTCTCTGACTAGAGAGGTTATTAGTGGTCCACCATATTTACACAACACCAGAGATGTTACATTATTTAGCCCCCAAAAAATGGGAAAATAATTGCTTTTTCATTTTTACAGTATTGGTGGAGGTCTGTCCCTGTCTCGTTTCATTAAGTTTCAAACACGTTTTTCCAAATTCAATGTTTTTTGTTTATAAGAGAAGAAGAACATTCACAAAACACATATTTTTGCCTTTCTCTTTTGAACAGGCACTTGACAGGCTGAAAAGACATTTAAAAACCCCAGCAACCCAACTGTGTGAAGTATAATAGAATGGACAAGTAATACACCCATGAGAACAATGCTTAAAATTTAAAAAGCTGACAGAACGCATACTACAATGACCCGGGTAGGTGTCATGATAAGTACAAGGAAACCAGAGTATAAATATGAACCACAGTCTCTTCTTTTTTTGAAGTCATACATTACTAAGCAACTGAAATTATGTAAAAAAAAAGAAATCAAGAAAAATAGAGGCCATTTTTGGTCTCTGGCAAAGCTTCATCAGGTTTATCCCCTGTTCCACCTCAACCACGGGTTTTAGGTGTAGGTTAAGAACTGTCAATTCAGTCTTTAAGAATATCCTTCTTTTTTAACTGCTAAAAATTAAATTCAAGGGGCTTTGAATTCTGTGGTATCAATTAGAGCCTCTGTCATACCAGAATGAACCTGGAGGTTCACAGCTGATCTACAAAAATGCTGATTGTTCTTCATAGGCAAGATTTGGGCCTGTCTTATGTCTCTTTCTTGGATTTCTTCCTCTTTTAAATTTGAAACATAGTACTAAAAATGTAATTTTGCTTCTTTTTCTATTCAATGTAGTAAGAAGGAACAGGGTAACCATTCACACATTAAATAAAGCCCTTAAAAATAAACAAAACAAACCTCATTGCAACTAAGAAAATTCTACATTAAATACATGAGAAAACTGGAGAGAACCTTCAGAAGCTCCATAACATTTTAAAGCTCCACAAAGTCATAAAACTCCATAAAATGCAAAAAAAAGAAGAAAATATTTTTATTGTTAGTTGCAGACATTGCATAATTTGCCATTCATTTGCCAGCAGTAGTGAGAAATACACTGGCATTCTAGTAGTCAGGTTGTCAAAGTGACCTTTTTTAATGTCACATGTCACAGAATTTCATGTCACACTAAGACAACATGACAGGACAGAGCCAAGCTTTTCTAATGTTTCCCCTTCACCTTCTCAAAAGTGCTTGCATCCTAAAGAAGAAGATGAAGGTATGGTATATTCATTGCTTGATGATTCAATGACCACTCTAAAGAGAAAGGTCACACGGCAAAACAGCTTGTGCGTTATATTTTTTTTTAAAAAAAGAAACACTATGAAATTGAAATAAACTGGGAAAACAGTTGTGGTGCTTTAACATTAGGTGACAAGAACAAACTTGAAATGTCAGAGCTGGTTTGGAATGTCACTCGGATGCTTTATGCAGTTATCACTGTACATCTAACAAATGCAAACTAAATGAAAATGCCCTATTCCAGCTCCAGTTTTCAGTTGGTGACTGTGAGAAAACAGAAGGACATGGATTGTTGTCGTGGTTTAGCCCCACTCGGCAACTAAGCAC
>VYZW01002721.1:6776-22540 GCA_013401315.1 Balaeniceps rex | reverse complement strand
CCACCTGAGAAAGGTGCCTGTGATAATTGGAGACTCGGGTTTGATGAGGCAGGAAGTCTTTCCAGTCCTGTGTGCCTAATTCCACAACAGTGAGGCACTTTGCAAAGGAAGGTTAGAGGCTTGGTGCTTGCAGAGCAGTCATGTTTCCTCCCGGTTGCTGCTTTTCCACACCCTCCAACCCACACGTTGGAGCACATCTGCTTGGCTGAGTTCCCAGCTCCGCATCAACCTTCTCACTTATCCAAGTGAGAATAAAATGCCTTCATATTTGGCACACCTGGTTTCCCAAGAGATGTCTTGTATCTCAAGTCTTCCAGCTTCTCACTAAAACCAAAATTTTTAGCTTAGTGTCATCGAACTGTGAAAACTTAGAGGCTTATACCTCTGATGAATAACACATGGCAACTGTGGATGCTACCACTTCGTTTCTCTCTTACATTAACCCTAGAGAAGCAGAATGATGCATATTAACATAGTGGCTATTTCAGTTATCAGGTTTAAGATGAAGCTGTTGTATTTGTGTATGTATATAAATGGTTTTTAAACATAAATATGCTACCAGTATTGGACCAAGTAGTAATTAAAAGTGCCCACAGTTCTGAACATTTAGAAATGGCAGGCCGGTGACTAGTTAAGGAGAAATCATGCTGCTTAGAGGTGGGTGGTTTGTTGGTTTTGGGGTTTTTCTTATTCTTCACCCATCTGGTCTCCCCTTCTAAGTACAGGTCTTTAAATTTGTTGGTGTCTCCTTGAATTCTCATTTTTGCAAGCTCATGCCTTTTAGGGTGGTTTTCTGACCCCACAGAAGATGATCAGGGAGTTGGGCAGAGTGAGGGCATGATTACTAGTCTTGCTCACACAATGCTGTGCAAGCACATATATGCACTCATTGCTGTGCAGAAGTACCATTTTTACACTTCCTTCTGCAATCCAGTGCATTTATGCTTCTATTGGTGGCATGTCTCAACATCTGTAAAGGGATTTTTTCCATCCTGTAACTCTTGATTCAGAAAGCAGTATTAGTTGCTTCCCAGCTGAACAGAGAAGCTTGCTACTAAAGCTAAAAACAAAAAAAGAACGGGGGGGAAGGACACCACCACCCCCCCAAAAAAAAAAAAAAAAAAAAAAAAAAACCACACTGGAGACAAGCGAATTCTAGCATAAAGTAGTTCTGTGGCAAGATGACAACAAATGCTGCCACCCATTTTTCACTGAAAAGGGTATATAAGAATGCCTCTCTGAATGAGGAGTCTCTGATGTTATGGATTTTTAGAATTAGTGCACTGTGTTTTAGCAGTTTACTTTCTAGATTGTCTGAATATTTGGTACATGACCTCAGCCACCTTACTCTGAAGGGCTGTAAATAGAACGCCCTTGGAGCTCTCTTCACAACTAGCAGTTTGCTAACATCAGCCTTTACCTTGGGGACTAGCGAGGCGTATTTCAGCATTTCCGTATGCAGGCTTTGGTGTACATACTTCTGATATGTGCTTCCTCATGTAATAGTTCTCTGTGAGCTCTGGAAAATGATAATTTAGCCTCTGGTGACTCACTCAAGTCTGATTTGGATGAAACTGTTCTCATACCAAGAATTCTGCTTATGTGAAAGGAACTGCAAGACCTTCTCTCTTCCTCCATAAACTCACCAAATCTAAACCCTTATCGTAATAGGCTTCTGTATTGAGAAATCTGTTTATCCACAGTTCTTGGTATCCTCATTAACACTTTTTTTCTGACCAAATGGATTGGTCTGTGGTTCCTTTGTAGTATTTGATTATCATTAACCTTATGCTATTTTTCATACCTTACGGAGCAGGTTCTGTCCATTAGCTCTGAGGTGTATCTCCAAGATTCTGCTGCTGACATGTTTCCTGGTGTTCAGTATAACTGTCAGATTTTTCAGGCATTTATTTGACGTTGTCTTTTGGCCAGGAAACGAATTCAGAACGTGAACTGATTTTAATGGTCTGAAATAGTATCTTCACAGGTGTTAAGAGCGTTGCGCTTTTTGATGAAAGTATCATTTGCAGTGGCTTTGCAGCAGTATAATTGAACTTTACCATTTCAACAACAAGAGACTTGAGTGAGAGGAAGAACTAATTTGAGTCAGATGGCTCCAGCAATCCCTACCTTTTGCTCCCACATCCAGTAGTGAGATAAAAGGAATATAAGCAGTAATTACTGCTTTACGAAGTATTTGAACCCAGCCTCAACCACAGCTACTGTCTCACATATATTGCTTTTTCTCCTCATGGCGCCACCAGCAGTCAGTCATGCAGAGTTGTGGCATCTGTGGAGCAGCTGCAGCACTGCTCCTGGGTCTGTTGCTCCGTGTGAGCTTCAGGCACAGCATCACCTCTGCTAAGAAAGTAGAAGACCCTTTTGCTGAACCCTTAGTAGTATTCTTTCCTAGCAGAACTTCCCTTAGAAGATGTTCCAAACTCATATCTAAAGTTGTGTCATTGATTCAGTTACAAAAGTACCCATTTTTCTTTCCTGTATGTGCCTTTTCTAGGTTCAGATGCCACTGTGTGCTTTGTATGCCAGGAGAATCCTCCCACTTTAAATACACAAGCTCAGACTTCTTAATCTCCCCATGTTTTCTCTATCTGGATGGACAGTCTCTGTGGCAATCAGCTGTGTAAAAAGCCTGCAGTGGGACTTGCTGGTGGTCCACCTGAGCTCGAGCTTTCTGTGGCCTTGCTGAAGAATGCTTCTATTCCAGACACCTACGCTGCAGCCATTAAAAGGTCCAGTTCTTTTCAGTCAAGCATCATGCTGTTTTATGGAGAAAGGGATATTGTGTATAATAAGATTATCAGTTTTAGAGATGAGCAGGTTGGTGGGTTTTATTTAGTTTGTTGTGTGGTTTGGTTTGTTGGTGTTTCTTTTTCCTTCTTTCCTAAGCGGATATTACCTGGGCCCTCAGTTTGTTGATGTGTATTTTTATTAAGGGTTTATGCACTTATTTCTTCCCCCTTCCACATCTCCTCTGTCCCCCAACTCTTGCATGAATACAAAGTAGCCCTGGTAGTTTTTGATTTTGCTTCCCCTTTCCTTTCCAGTAGTTCTTATTTTGACATGTCAATGTCTAAAAGCACATCTTTACCCTTGCAAAAAGTAATTCTAAACTAGACACTAGAGTCTCTGTCACCTGGGGTGAACACCACTTTTAAGATGTTTTTCTGAATTCTTTAGGCTTGCAGGAGACAGTAAAAGCTTACAAATTAAATCCTGCAATAATTTTTCTGTGGATCATTGTTGGTTTATTTGCCTAAAATAGAAGTTCTAAAAGCAAAATACAAAATGAAATTCAGGACTCCTGCTATCCGTGGCAAAGCTACTGCTTCCAGTGGGGCCTGGATTTTACCAGATATTATACGGAGTTTCCCAGAGGAGACTGCTGTTGAATACATTTACAAATAATGAAAGCAAGTAGCTAGAGGGAGAGAAGAGGCATTTGAAGGTGACTTATGCTACTATTTTTTCCAAAAACTTAACAAAGTGTTATATGAGAAATTTAAAAATGACCCATTCTTACATAGCTCAAAAAAATGAGGAAAAAAACGTAGGCGTTCAAACCCATGAATTATATGGCAAGTACAAGACTCCATGCTACATTTGGAAAGATTTTATATGATAAAGCTTGCATTATGAATCTAAAAATTACTTAATTTAACCCCACACTGCTGTTCTAAGAAATGGCAAATCTTGCTTCAGGCTGAACTATTAAAGTAAAAAGAAGTATGAATATAATATAGAAAGCATCACTGTACTCCCATGGGAGTCTTATTTACCTCTAGTCTAAGGTTGACATAATATCTTTGAGTCAAACAGGAAATACTACTACTTATTGCAAAGCTGCTAATCATGTTGCTTTAATGAAGCTGTTTAATACATTGAATAGCAACGTAACAACGCATAGAAAATTAGCTTGTTTGCCATTGATTAATGATAGATAATGTGTGCAGTTCACCACAGTGGTTCATTTGAGCAGTTCTCTGTGATGTACTAACTCAGGCTCATCAAGGCAAGTCTTTACTTGCACAGTCTGATGATTCAGCATAAAAGCCCACACAAATAGGAATGCACATTAAACATAAAAACAGGATTCATATTTAGCTTTCTTACAGTGTAATAGAGACAAAATGCACCTCCAGATTATTTCACTCAGATAAGCAAGGCAAAGATTTAAGGGTAGAAGAACAAAAGTTGCTTATTTCAATAATAGCTTGGAAATAGTTACGGAAGAATCACAGGCCAATAGAGTGAAACAAGACAATAGGAAAAGGCCATCAGCAGTTATTCTTCTAAGTGTTGAATTTCATAGAAGCAGCAGCTGGTAAACTCCCTCAGGTATCAGCTGTGCACATGTAAGGTTATGTATATCAAATGCCAGTCTTGTACAAGAAGGTACATACAGAGGAACTTAAAGCCAAGGAGAGTTACAGTTCTCAGCTTCTCCAGAACAGCCAGAATGTGTTTGTTTAAAAAAAAAAAAAAAAAAAAAAGTGTTTCTACAGCTACTGCTGAAGATGACAAGCAGTAGGAGTAGCTAAAGCTTCAGAAAAAAACAGCACTGCAAAAACATTTGTTCACTTCTGAGATCAAGAAATAGCCAACTGAATTCAGAGCCACTGTAATTTTCTATAAATACAAGAATGAGCTGAAGGCCCAGCTTTGTTTCTTTTGCTTTGTCAAATAATACAAGTGCACAGGTTTTACTACTTTCATATTTAGTTTGAATCCAGATTTGCTAACAGTACACACTGTAATAATTTTTGTAACAACATATTTAATACACCAAAGAGAATGTTTATCATCTAGAAAATGCTGCTCCAATTACAATTGCATTGTTATACTTTTAAGTCCCACTATAAATTGTGTAGAATAAAGACCCCCCCTAAAAAAATTAAGGAAAGGTGGGCTTAGAAATGGTACAAATCAATCTTTAGTGGCCTTTGGTCAATCACCCCCTTGAAAACCAGCATGAAGTTTCATGATAGGTCAGAAATGCCTAACTTCCAGCCAGAAGGAAGCTCTGTGCTGCTTTTCGCCTTTCTTCAGTTTCTCCTAGCACAGAAGCAACTGTAGTATAATTCAAGCAACTGCTTAAGGCTGTCTGAATTATAGCAGCCCTTTGCTCATCGGACACAGGATTTCCCAGACTCTCTGCAGGGCAGACAACTCGCGGACCTGCTCTGGCTGTGAACGTGTCACTCAGTTCCTGAACAGGATCCTCGCTGGTAGAACATCCCACCAAAGTGCTCGCGGCCACTTTGTGTTGCTCTGACCTCCTGTCTGATGTGAACCAATTCTACACAGCATGTGAACGTCTTGATCTCGAAATACAAATGAAGCAATGTTGTTTTGTGGTGGTCTATCACCAATATTGCAGTGAGTCATTCTGTAAAGGGTGCGATAATGCTGTATTATGTGGAGGCCACCTTGTGGCATTACGGAAGTAGAATCCAGATGTAAAAAAACAACACAGCATTTAGACTGCATACCAAGAAATAAGGATTTTAAACTGCTTATATTTTTGGAAACCAAATGTCACAGTGATGTGTCATTCTAGCCTTAAGTGAATGATTACAGGTGGTGTCTGTACAGGTAACAACACAGGAATCTGAGGATGTGTGTAGCATGATTCTGTGTGGCATTGCTGCTTACATAGTCAGCTTAATGGATGCTGTAGTTCTTAAACACACTGCTTGCATGGTTTATGGACAAATGCTGCTTAGCAGAGATGTAGGGACAAACTTTACAGTGAACAGGAGCAGATGAGGACTGCAGTCAAAGTACTGTAAAACTGACTTCCAGGTTACCATCACGTTACCCCCATATTTGTTCTGCTTGCAAGAGGGGGGTCTGGAAATTTTTACAGCAGGAAAATTATGCTCCTTTTCCCTGCACTTAAACGGGTAATTAAATTTCCTCCACCAAAGAATGAAATTTGAGTTCAGTAAAGATCAGTTTAGTCAACTGCAACCAGACAAAACTGGCTATCATCTGGCAATCTCACTGTCAGCGTTTGCTAACTCCTATGAAGAGTGTACTAAAGTAGTATCCTGTTTATGTTTTTGGACATATATTATCAGAAAGGTGGAAACAATTCATTCCTGGAAAAAAAAGTTCTGAAGTGGAGGTGGAAAATGGAGGTAAGGTAAGCCTGAGAGAGAAGTATCCAGTATGACTGCTGTTGGAAAAGGAAGGTAGGACAATCCTGAGTACTGGAACAGTGGATCTTCCAGTGCCCGCCTGCCCAGTAACATCTTAAGAAACAGGCAAAGAAGTTTCTTCATGAAGCTGTACAGTGTGGGAATTGATAACGCAGAGTGTCAGGGTACAAGAAACCTGTTTCATGACTTAGCTTTTGTTGGATGCTCTTCAGCATACAGCAAAACTTTGGGGAAGGCATCTGAATCTCAACAATTTCCAATGAAGTTTGCCCAGTCGACTTGAGGTGAAAGCAAACAAGGGGGTAGATGAAAGTTAGTTCTCTGAGACAGAAAAGTTTTCAATTGTACATGCTGACTCCACGCTGTGGGGATGGATGCATTGGAGATGCAGAGATTATTCTGACAGCTACTGAGTTTACGGGGGATTTGGAGATTTTTCTGCCCCAACATGCAACAGCCTGTCAGAGATGGAGCGTAGGATAATATCCAGAGCACTGACGGGCCATCTTTTTGAAGCAGACTGGTATTCTGCAGCAGGTCAAGATGGCAGCCTGCGTACCTGCCTGCCCCAAGTGAGAATTAGACCCTCTCAGGGCATCTTATACTCAGGACAGCACAAAGACTGTCACAGAATCCAGGCTGCAATCCTGACTTGTTCTGTCCATGTTCTTAGTTTAACTTAAGTAAACGTCTCTAGTGTAGCACTGTAAATTGCCAGTAGATGGCATAATGATTCCACGTTACAATAAATTTATTTTCAAAAAGAAAAGAAAATCAGTGCTGAAGGAAATATGCTGCACAATTTTTGTTAATTCTGTGTTTAATCATAGTAAAGCTCCTTGTGAAGGAGAGAGCTCAGTAAATGAATTAACTGGCTGTGGCCTTTCACAGTACCTTTATGATGAATTCTTCCATCTACCTTCAGTTTGTATATTCTCATAGATCTGCTTGCTTGCACATCTAATTCTTATTTATTCTTCATATCAGCCAGGTCTGTGTCTTCGCTTCCACTGGACATTTGTGAATCAGCATTGCTCATCTGGTGCACTGGTTGTTACCTGTATACCTATATTGGGGGACTGATTCAAGGGTTACAGTAAGATTAGAGGCAGATGGCTGAAGCTGCTCCCTGCTTGTCTGCTGAAAGTCAACAGCTCTGCATATCGCTGCCTGAATCACACACAAAAGAGACTGTGGGCTGCTGTTGCTTGTGGTCCAGTGTATTAAAGTAAACCAATATCAATGACAGGATCATGTACATTTTTAAAAAGAAAATATTTAAATACTAGCCAGAGTGCTATCAAGCTTTATAGAAAGAGGTTTTCAGAGCAATTGCACTGAGATGTTCCAAGGTGAATTAAAGTTCATGAAAACACTTTACTAATGGTGAACTATAAGCAACATGATTCTCTGTAAACAGCTATGATGCTCATGGATTTTGATGTTGCATTCGGAGAGCTCGGGGGGATTTAATGGGTATCCCCTGCTTTTTCAGTTTTGTACATGAAACCAAAAGTGACAAGAATCTGGAGATAGGGATTTCAGTGTTAGCAGTGTGCTGGCATTACATTAGTCTAGACCTCCTCTTTGTTCAGCCCATTAGGGACTGTCAGCTCTCATCCACCTGACTGACAGTTCTGTAGCATTAGCGAGAGCTGGTTGAAGTAACTCAGACAAAACTGAGAATTTGCTTGTGAGCAGGGTAGAACTTTTCAGAAACTTGCTACTTTCTACGTAGCTGTTACTCAGGGAGTGAATCCATCAAAGAAGAGACAGCTCTAAAACATGGAGGTCGCCCTTGACTGCACTTTCAGGAGGTTGATGGAATTGTTCGGTTGTTTCAGTTGAACTGAAACTGTTGCTTGGCAGTTTTATCTGTCTTTTCTCACTGGGGACTCACTTGACATCAAGCTGCAGATATAATTTAGCTAATAGTGAAATTCCTTCCAGAAAAAAACAGGTAGCATCTCCCAGATGATGTACTCGGAAAATGAGTAGTTGATTATATTTGGTTATATTTTGATAAATTTATACCTGGACATTTTTATTTCTTTGTTTCCATTTGTACTACTTTTGTTTTGGGTTTTGCTCTTTTTACCTAAAGGCAAACACCCACAGCATGATATCGAAACTCACAAATAGCATTGTGCAATCCACTCAAATGAGATGCTGTTATAGCTAGTCTTAATCGAAAAGGCAGTAATCAACCACATTAATTATTTTCTCAGTTGTGTACACTTAAAAATATGGTAACTGATTTATCTGTTTGTATGAAATAGAGCTATTAATACGTAAAGAAGTTACACAGTGAGAGGAGAAGGGACTGTTTACCTAACATTAAAATGGTTGCATGCCAATACAGGTATTAGAAACTTTGCGTATACAAAAATAAAGATATGCTTCTGCAATGAAAGCTGCACCCATAGTCAGGGTTCCTACATGAGGATGGGATTCTAGCCAAGAGGCTGTTTAAGTAACTTGTCAGTTTTTTAGCAGGATGATTCAGAGAGAGAAGCTTCTTGGATTAGAGTATGAAAAAACAAATGAGGTTTTCTTTTCTTTAGGTTCACAAGGCTTTAAACCAAGCAACTGTATTATCTAGGTTATAAAAATAAACTCTTTGGTTGAGGAAATGCTTAAAACTGGAGGGTGTGACCATTCTACATGGTTTGACAGCATCCTAATACAGTTCCTTGAGGATATTTAAAAAATAATAAATAAATAGCATTTTTACACTAACTGCACATGAAAACTAGTTACACGAGATGTCACTATTAAGACAATGTCTTGTGTTATACTGGAAACAGCGTTGTGTCTCTGGCTTTAACATATATCCTACTATTTGGTGATTCTATTGGTAAGTACCTGCTTCATTAACAAAAACTGAAAAAAATGGTGCTCAAAGTTATTCAGTTCAGAGAATCTACTTTCCAACACTCTTCAGTTCTAGCATTCTTAGGGTTCCACCCCCAAAACTGCTGGAGTTTCTTGCTTTTGTGAGTTTATGTGACAGAAGCAGCTCATCTATCATATGTCTTCCTAGTTGTCGCCAAAGTAGAGACAACTCAAAAATACTACCAGAGAAATAATTCACATTATCCCACTCACGCAGGGTGACATAGGCTTTCAAAATCATGCCTAGTATAATATGTTTTTATTGAGTATGAGCTGATGACCAGGTTCATCGTCTGTAACACAATCATGCCTAATAATTAAATGTTTTCAGCATGTTCAGTAATTAACTGACATCAAGTAAGAGAGCTAAAAAAGCAGCAAGCGTAGCCACAACGTGACCGTGAACACATATGACATAACAAGACATGCTGTGTAAAGGGAAAATAGGGGTAGGGAAGGTATTACAGCCCTCTTGGTTTCTCCTGTAACTCTGTGCCTGCCCACTAGGTAACAGCTTTTCATACTATTGTACTGTCAACAAATTCCAGTTATTCATCAGAAACAAACTGCAGAACTATAGTTCAATGGTTAAAAGAAGACACTTTAGGCCTTGATTTAAAGACGAATTTTAATTTTTTTGTTTTGTAAGCTTTTTAGTAACTTTTTCCTAGAAAAAAGCTTATTATTCTTTGCATCGTAACTATTAGGATTTAAGTTAAAACTAAAATGTATTAATTCTAACTGGATCCATCTGTTATCAAGGAAGATACATCTACTCCTTACACATTTATGTTCTTCAGGTTCGCATTTTTGTCCTTCCACATTTTAAGTAGCAAATTATCTTATGCTTTGTTTTTACTCACAAACTGAAAGACGAAGGAGCCCTCCCTGCCATTCCAACACCCACTCCATTTCTCATCTTGGAATAAGCAAATGGTTGAAAAATTGTGTACAGGGACAGATTATCCAGGTTGCAAATTACCTGTGCCACAGAGTCAGAGTGAGCTTCGCAAAACATTTTTACCAACTGTGCTGCTTTTAGGGCCCAAGAGCACCAGCTGCAAGGTCTGAAAGATGTCCATGAACAGCCAGCCCTGGAGCATCTGTATTGCCCCTAGTGAGGGGCAGGCGCCCCCCCGGCCTTGCTGGTGCCCTGCCCGAGGTGAGGGGCTTCCCCGCAGCCTGCGCTCTTTCATGCGGACGCGGGCAGCAGGGCGGCCAGGCCGGCTCAGGCCCCGCACTCCGGCCGTGGGTCGGCCGAGCCGGAGCGCCCGGCACGGCTCCAAGGGAAGCTCTGTCCGGCCGCTACTCCGCCGGCAGGGCGGCTCGCCTCCTCCACCTGGGCGGCGGCGGCGGCCCCTGGCGCTCGGACCCTGCGGCGCCTCACCCGAGGGAAACCGCAGGAGCGCTTCCGCCTCGCTACACGTCATGGCCGTGTACGTAACAGCTCCCTCACTCCTATTCGCCAGTGCTCTTTACGTTACCTGACGGCGCGCCGCTCCCTCGCACGGCGCCCGAGCCCGTTCCGCCTGCCTGGTGCGCACGCGCAGCAAGCATGTGGCGCTGCTCTGCGCGCGAGGCATGCGCGAAGGCGACCGCCCCGCCCCGCCCCGCCCCCTCCTGCGAAGGAGGCGGTGGCGCGATGGCGGCGCGGAGTCGGGTTGTGTGCCTGCTGCTGCTGTGGCTTTTTGCGTCGCCGCTGCCCGATGGCGCCTGTGGCTCGGAGGCAGTTGGGGTGGCGGAGTCGCCGGGCGGCGCGGGCCCTGGGGAGCGGTTTAAGATCGAGGGCCGGGCCGTGGTGCCCGGGGTGAAGCCGCAGGACTGGATCGCGGGGGCCCGGGTGCTGGTGGACGGGGAGGAGCACGTCGGCTTCCTGAAGTGAGCGGCGGGCGGTGCGGGGGGCTTGGTTCCGGCGGGGAAGTAGGCATCCCTCGCTGGGCGTAGGCCGGTGTCGCCCTGTGCTTTGGGTGTCTCTCGGAGATCGCCTCCGCGCCTCTGACGCGCGTAGTGTCCCTTCTGCGGTCGGCGCCGTAAGATGGCGGCTAACTGGCAGAGCGGAGCGGCTGTCTGCCAGTTAGCGGCCTTGTCCCAGTTAGCAATGCACAGCTGCGATGAACATCTCGCGTCCGACGTTGGCTTTAGTGGTACACTTGCACCGTGCCTCGTACGGCATTAGAAACGGCCAGGTCTGTACTGTTCCCACTACAGTGGGAACCTGTAGTGCTGTAGCTATTGTTCTCAGCCTCCTGCAGACGTAACCAAATTGATGACTAAGGGTGCTGGCTTTTTAACGATCAGAAAATTGGAAATGAGTTTTAATTATTAAAAAAAACAAACACTTCTGCATTAAATCCTGGGGTGCAGTGTTATATGCTTTTGTGGGTGCAAATTCTGTCACTTCTTTTTTAAGACCCTCTCCTTACTTAACAATTTACCCATTCTGGAGAAATTAATGTTTGTGGCAGAAAGTTACAGTTATCTATTACAGTACCTGTGAAAAACTGTTTCACTGTACCAGTGAAAGCCATTTCAAGGGATATGGTTTTATTCCTTCACACAAGATCATGCAAATGCGTTTGGAAACTGTAAAGAATCTCATTAGCTTATTCAGTCTCAGGTGGTAGTGGATATATTCAGATCAGCAAAGGATCTAGAGATATCAAGACATAGAAAATGTTCTCGGAATTGAGAGTTCTAAAATCCTTTTTATTATTTTTAATACATTATAGTACATTGCTTTTAAAATGAGAAAGTTTATATTGAATTAAGATACACCATCTCATAAATACCAATAATTTTTAATTATTTTCTCTGCAGTAAAAGTTGAACTGAACTTTGATTCTGGGAACTGTCAATAGGTTAACACAACAGATTTCACTCTGCAAAACTTGCAGAATCTTGTCAGTGTAGCACCTGATAAGCCAGTACAACCAAGTTGTGGGAGCCTGACATCATATTTAGGAGCTGATTTAATAAATACCGTGGAGTTGGTAAGTTTCCAAATGCTTGCTTGGAACTCGAGTTGTCTGAAATATGAGGAAGTAGGCTTAGCTAAGAGCATACCATATTCATGACAGTGTAACCTAGATATCAAGCTCTATTGATTACATTAATTTGATACATCTATTTATAGATGTATCAAATTATATTGATATAACTTAAAGCCAAAAAATTAATATTATATAAGTTACTCAGTTTGATAAACATATTTGTAGATGTTGCGCTACCATAAGCATGGTACATTTTAGCAAAAATGCTTTAATGTTGGTTGGGATTTTTTTGGTCACCTGTAATAAGCACAGTACTGGATGGCAGTATAATTTTAGTAAGAACTACGTTAGAAGAAAGAACAGTTTTCTTAAATAACAGTGGTATTTCAGGATCGGTAGAAAGATCCTTCACTTTCAGTGACAGATTTAAATGTATTTGGTATATCAGAAGATATATTTGTCACCATGTCTCGGGTAGGTTTTGATTGTATATTACATGGATGTCATTCCAGTTACCAAAAAGAGAAAAATATTTGACATAGCAAAGTTGCTTTTTGAGTATTTCAAGAGTCATTCTCTAGTACAAGCATTTTTATAAATCTGATTAGTTTCCCCACTGTAATGAAACTTCTTTTCCCTTCTAAAAAGGCAGTATTGGATACCAGTATGTGAAGTGAGAATTTGCTTTGTCATATAAATAAATCTTTAGAAAAAACCTATAATTGAATTTTATCAAAATAATACTGTAAAGAATGAAAAATTAGAAGGAAATTCCTAGGGAAACATCCCTATAGCAATTGCAATACACGATACTGTGAGCATTCTTAGGGGTTCAAATCATCACATAAAGTATTAGTGAAACCCACCTACACAGTACTGTTTATATGCTTCTCTCTTCGTGGTGGGAAGGTCCTTAAGTGATGTACATCTTCGAGAGAGAGAAAACTTGTGTGAAGGACATAAGGACAAAATGCTTTTTGAGGGTTCACTTTTAAGAGGGTTCATTTATTTGTTGTCCTGATGCAAGTTTCTAATGTATCAGGTTTTATTACTTTTTTTTCCCCTTTGAACAACTTTTTTTGTCTTAACTTTGAGTCTTATTTTTAGGAGAGATATCTTTTGTATTATTTTTAAAAGGGTAGAGAACTCTTAAATTTTTCTTCCTGGAAACTTCTGGAAGCATGTAGGAGGAAAACTACAAGCTTCTGTACATCACTTTAATGGCAACTGGTGCTGAAGCTTTCAAGTATCCTTTTACTAATTTTTTTCATCGAATATTGAAGTTTCCTATTTAAAAATAAAAGCAGTCTGTCTAAAAATCCCTTCTGTGTATATGTTCAGAGCTCTTATTTTCCTTATTCTTGTGATTGAGGTTTCCAGCGTGGGCTAGTCCTAAAGGGAGCAATTAGAAGTAAAAACCTCTATTTTGCAATAAAGGCACAAACCGCAATTTTTGTACGTTGCAAGTCATCTCTAATATCTACCCACACTCTGTAGGATGTCAGGGTTTGGTTTTTCTGCTTCCAGCAGCAGTACCGAAGCAAAGTAAACTCCATTGTATGTATTTCGGAAGGAGGAAGGAAGGTGTAAGTCAGTTCTGCCATCATTTGAATACATTAAATCTAACCATTTCAAATCTTACTTAGGCTGTTAAGTTATTCCTCCAGCAAGACAATAGCTTGAGGGCATGAGAAGGTCTTTAATGTAACTGGTAATTTCTGCTGCTGTTGTGGCACACATTGATGACCTCAAGGGGCTTGATATGAGTGCTGAGAAATACGAATTTTCCTTTTGGTCATTGTTGTTATATTAAGATTTATAATATAAAATGATACTATTACAGTTTCTTCTTTAAAAGAAAGAAAGCACCCTCTCTTGTATACTGGAGCATATTGAAATATAGTGGAACTTTACTGTTTTTTCAGGACAGATGGAAGTTTTGTGGTTCATGATGTACCTTCAGGATCTTATGTAGTGGAAGTTATATCCCCTGCTCATAAATTCGAGCCTGTGCGAGTTGACATAACTTCAAAAGGCAAAATGAGGTGAGCCTTTCCTGATTTGCTTCTGCATTGATCTATTAAGTATGCCCGACAGCACAGTGTAAGGAGTAATGTAAGGAGTAATGTAAACAGTACTGTAGATCTGATGTTGCATTTCAGACCATATGTTCCAGCTTCTTTTAACATCACTTCTAGGAGCACATTTCTTAAAATCTAAAGTCTGATTTCTTTCTTCCTTTCATATTTATGGCCATAAATAAGAGGAAATGGATAAAAAGAGTCCTTCTATTTGTTTACTTTTGTTATTTTCTTCTGCAGCTATCCTGAAAGAAAATCTAGACATAAGTCAGTTAACTGCTTTATCTTTTGCCAATACCTTTTTTTTTTTTTCTTCTTCCCTTTTTCCTTTCTTTTTTGGTAAATGTTCTGTCAAGACTTGGCACAATGAAATNAATGGCTATCCTATCTAATAAGGTGATTTTCGTTTAAATGAACATGTTTGTGCAGGCACACATGTAGTATCTTAACTTCAAGTTTGTCTTTTACAGTGTCTTATAAAAGATGCTGTTACATTNTTCATTCTAATTCTAAATTCTAAAATATTTCTGTTACACCTCCGTAAGATACTCCTTACAGTTACTGGCAAATGCTCGTTGTTGCCGGCCTGCAGTATTTCTGTAGCATCGTTAGCTTCTTTTTATGTTATGGCCAGATACGTTATCCCTAACAACTATAACTGTACATCTTTAACGGCACACTATTCAGTAAGTAATACAGAAAAATGGCGATCCTATCTAATAAGGTGATTTTCGTTTAAATGAACATGTTTGTGCAGGCACACATGTAGTATCTTAACTTCAAGTTTGTCTTTTACAGTGTCTTATAAAAGATGCTGTTACATTTTAGGAGTACAAGCATCAATATAAACACTGCAGCATTATTTTTAGGGGGGTTAAAAATTGAAATCTCAAATTGAAAACAGTGCAAACAGTCTGTTTATAATAATAATAGCACAATTTGTGCTTCGATTTTTTCCAAACTTCATTAAAGTTTTATTTTTATACTTTGTTAGGCAGCATCTCATTGGCAACAATTAATACGTAATAAATACGGAAGGAACTCGGTGAAGGAGGCACAATACTGTGTATAACCTCTCATTTAGCACTGTTTTGATATCTGAGGACTAGAGGTAACAAATTTGACATTAAGTAAATTGCTAGGATATGTCTGCAGAGCAAAGTACCAGTAGGCTTGACATCTCTACCAGTCAAACGGGTAGAAACTATAATGAGGAATACAGTTGGGAGATGCATGAAAAAATGTGATACACAGGGAAAATGTCAACTGGGCTTTTCCAAGGGAAGTTCTGCCTCAAAAAAAATACTGGAATACTTAGAAAGCGGAAACAGCATGTGGATAACGGACATGTTTGATAAGATCTGCTTGAAAATCTCAAAAGCTTTTGAAGAAAATATGTAGTCTTAAGGTAGGAGGGAAAGACATTCTATGGATGAATATTTGGTGAAAAATTCAGAAGGAATAAATGATTTCTCTTGTAATGGGCAGAAGTCATCCCTGGAGTTGCACAAGGTGGGTAAATATTCATAAATCATGAAAAATGGATGAAGAGTGACAAAGTTAAATGGTAGTACCAAGTAACTATCTAAATACTAGGCCCAAGTGAAGAATACTAG
>VYZW01002719.1:7193-17845 GCA_013401315.1 Balaeniceps rex | reverse complement strand
ACAGCCCCAAGGCAGACCCTAGTACCTTGGTTTCCGGTAGCATACTTTAATCTTGTAGTTATCCTTCATGTGCAAAGGAATCAGAAGACAGCAATTGGGGAACATTATGTTTCTCACATTTTGAAATGGTCCAGAGTAAGCAGCCGTTTTTGCATAACAAAACTGCTTAAGGCTTGTCTACAATTAACACTGTGTGTAGAAGGGAAAATGTATATTTTTAAAATCTGCTCCACTCTGATCAGATTAGGAAATACTGTCAAGGCAATTAGAGGAAAATAAAGAAGGATGAAACCACTCTCAGAGTAATGGAAAAATAATTATCAGTGTGCTAGCCGATTGCATGTTGTCCCTGCTAGATACTAGAGCAGAAACACCTTTTTTCAAAATGCTTTTTGGGCCTCATCCTCCATCACACTCAGCTTGCTCAGTTACCATACAAAGTCGATGGAAACTAGAGACACCCAGCACCTCAGTGGCTGCCCTGAGCATCTTCCAGGATCAGCTCACTCGTCATTGACAAGAGCAGCTCAGGCACTGGCAATGAGAACAACAAAAAGGACTTGAAAACACAACAAATGAAAATAAAATGTGTTGAAAAATGCGGTAGCTAAAGATGACGGCATCTAATCATGATTTATTAACACAGTTGCTGCCATGTTTCCAATGATTATTTGCCATTTTGGAAAAGTGTCTCCTTGGATGTGCTTACACATTAGTGTCTTTTTATCGTGAGATCTCTCCACAAAACAGCTCAGCAGCTGGGAGACTGCTGGTACACTGAAAAGTGTGTGCATCTCCTGGGGAAAAGTCCTCTTGACTTTGGTGAGGAGTGGATGGAGGTTACTGTGGAGAGGCTTTGAAACTTTGTCCTCCTGCTCACAAGCTACTCCTAGAAAGGGGCATAGAAAATAAAATGGGAGTATGGGGGTGGTTGTCTTCGAAGGCCCCTACAAAAAGACTAAATATATGTAGTCACTGCTGATAGGAAAAGAGTAGAGCTCAGGTGTTCGTTGTGCTAGCTGTTGTACAAGCATAGTTAAGAGATGGTCCCTTCCCATGCTGACACAGTTATCAGCACTGGTGCTGCACAGGCAAGGTAAAAACTAAGCAGTGAAATGACTTTGCCCAGGGCCCCGATGTCAGAGGCAAGAATGCATTTGGAGGTGAAATCTGGGCCTTACTGAAGTTAGTGGACCTTGGGGCCTTGATCTGCATCTCAACCCAGTATCCAATAGTCTCACGCTGCTTTACACCAACACGGATACTCAGTTAATGGCCCTCTCTTTAATTTTAATGACAACTCTGGAAAGGTTGACGTTTGATTTTGTGGCCTTTGGTATACAAACTCTTGCAGCAGCAAAGGGAGAGGCCAGAAGAAGTACTGGGAAAGGGAACTAGCACAGAGGCTGCTTCTCATGGCAGGAAAAAAATGTAGTGAAATTCATGAAGCTGTTGTTTTTCTTTTTAGCAAAGGTAAATGCATTTTAGAGGGCACAGCGGTCATACGCTCTGGTCCATGACATGAATACACGTAGAACCGTTCTGAAGTCTTCCCCTTCATGGCCCAAAAAGATAGCAGCAGCAGTGCTTATGCCTTACCCTCCTGCCGTAAATGTTCTTGGGCCCTTATAAGTAACAGCCAAGGGAAGGACTTTCTTAATCAACTTCATTGGTGATCTGACTGGGAAGGTCTTTAGCAAGGTTTATTATTTTCTTCATCTTTGGCCTGAGCTGGTGAGATGGGTAATTAATTATAGTTTATCCATTTGTCAGGATGATTAAAGCAGCTCAGCTGTGCAGCTTGACCTTCAGGTAACAGGAGTACTCCTTCACTTAACGCTGCTTACCATTGCATGAGATTTGTGCAGCCTTTTGCACATAATATTTTCTTCTACATTTTTCTGAACATTTGTATACTTCTAGTAGGATTTTTTTTGGCTGGAAAATACACAGAATCATTCCTGTTAGGATTGGAAGAATTTCTAGGGCCCACAAGAAAGTTCATATTGAATATTGTGGGCAATTCTTGTAGGTTTATCATCTTCTCTACAGATCTGCAACCCTTTTATTGAAACTAATATATAAAACTGTCCTGCCTCTTAGTAATTCATGCTCTCTCTCTCTCTTCACCAAAGCTAAAGATATTTCTTTTGTGATCCTCCTCCCAGAGGTTTCACTGAAAACCGCACTTTTGCTTATAGGGGTTCGTGAGAGAACCAGTTTAAAAGCCTACCAGAGTGGTGGATGGTTTTTGTGACTGCAAGTCCAGACTGGAAAGGCATTCCTGCAGTCTTGCATGTCATCCTCTTACTTGTGCTGAAACAGTAAAACAAACTAAATATGACTTACAGATTTTCTTTGTCTTTACCATTCCTTGACTTGAAAAGTCTCTCAGTTTCTTTCTCCTTCCAAATTATCTCTTTCGACTTGTCTAACTAGGCAACTCCAGCAGATGCTCCTGTTTCTGTCTTGGGAAGGACTTTTGATCTAGGATCTTAAACTGTAGCAAAACAGAACTGGCAGCATGATGGAGGACAGTAAGCCTGAAGCTTGGCTGCCTTCCCTCTGGTGTGCTCTTGAGAAGCACCTGCTTTTTATTCCCTAGTGACTTTTCTTACGGTACCATTGTGTGTTAGTTCACTGCATTTCAAACGAAAATGTTCTAATTTAAAATACAATAGTGCCTGGTGTTGATACTGTAATAGCGTATTCATATTCATAGATTACTTCAGAACAGTTTGCTACTTGCCAAAGTAGAGAAATTGTGAGCAAAGATTCCATAAGTCATGAGATTGCCTTAAAATCTTGAGACTCCAAGATGTGTGCGTGTGTATTTCTCTTGGGTATTTCTTTAGGGTTTACATTTTCAAGCTTTCCTCTGTCAGCTGAAAGGCAAGTCACTTATGAATAAAAGAAAAGCTGAGAATTTCCTTCAGGTTAGAGGGCTTCAGGAGCCACAACTTGAGCATGAAATGTCACTGGGTTTGTAATGAAATTATAGGAGCTGGCAGGACTGCCAACTTAGTGTCCTTTCCCTACTCCTTAAAAACCAAACCCTTTAAAACTGGACTAGTGTTCCTGGAAAATTAAATATTACTGTCCTTTAATACATTCCTTCTGTTCTCTGGACTCATGTTTAATTATTTTGCATTAAATGTATGATTAGCAGCAGAGCAGAGTGTTTAATAATGATAAATAGCTGACTATTTAATGTATACCATAGTCCCATTGACATGAGTTCACCTTGTTGTTGTTGTTTTTTAACTGCTATTACACATCTGCAATAAAAGTGTAGTAAATACTTTGAAGAAACTTCTATATTATTCCTTCCAAAAAGATTTTTCTCCACATTCCAAACTTTTGTAATTTAAAACCAAACATATGCACTGTCCGTACATTTCAAGAGGCAGCTGGATTAAAACCTTTTGGATGAGATTTTAATGAATGACTGTGTTCTCTCACTGAATCAGTGCAGGGAGTAAATTTTTAATGACTCATTAACAAAGTTAATAGTTTTGAAAATCATTACAGTGCGATTCCATTATTTTGTTTCTTTTTGCAGTGCGACTAATGCTCCATGCATCATAGTAATGTTTTCCTTTTGGCGCTTCCAGCAGAAGTTGTTTTGACTCAGAGCTTCCTCTAGGAAATGTGTTATGACAATGGCAATTTAGAAATACTCTGAGATGTTCAGGAGTCCTTAATGGTTATAGACCTACTCAAGGGCCACAGCCCGTATGGGTCCCTTGAGAAGCAGATATATACCCAATAAAATTTTCAAAAGTATTTTAGTAGCCTAACATCTTGATTTCAGTATGAATTAGAGGCCAAATCTCTGCAGGCGCTCTATAAGGTATAGGCACCTATAAGGTGCCTAGCTTAGTTTTCCTTCCTTCACTGTTTGATATGTTTCAGATGGTCCTAGGTCTGCTTTTATATGGCTGCTGACCAGCAGCCATTTGCCTGACATAATAAGAGCTTTATACAATACCATGTATTCCCTTCTGTCTCTAGGCAGCACTTTCTATTAACTATTTTTTATGTACAGACATATCTTTTATAGGAGCCTTTTTGCTACAGCTGTCGCCATGAAAATCATTCTGTTGCGTTCAATTCAGGTTGACTACTTCTAGTGGATAAAAAAATACCTAAAATTATTTGCTGCAATTTATCTCTTAGTCAAATGTCTGTATAGTCCATTGCCCACTGAGTGAAGAGTATTTATAATAAATGTTAGCCAACAAGCTTCTTCCTTGCTAACTAGAGCATTAAATTTGTTGACAAATGTTGTCATGAGTTGGTTTTTGAGCAAATAAATGGAGTTCGGAGGTAAGAAGAAAAATATGAGGCCACAGAAAGAGGCCTGGAGAAATTTGAAAGCTTAGTGCTTGTAAGCCTTAGAGAAGACTTTCATCCTGACAAAAACATACAAGACAAAGTTTATAAAGTGATTAACAGAGGAGGTAGTATGGTCCCCCAACCTATACTGAAAGGTATATAGATGTTCAGAGGCACAAAAAGGTGAGTTTAAAACTAAAACTGTTCCCATTGATTTGAGAGCAATTTATGGTACTAAATTAAATAAATACAGTTGGTCTTATTTTTTGTGAAAATTGCCTCCCATATGGGCTCATGGACGGACTACTCAAGAAGTCTGCGCATATCAGGAGCAGGTATTTACTATTTTGCAGACAACACCAATATTTACGCCTTCACTCAGGACACGTTGCAGCTTCGGCCTAAATGTAAAATAACCATAAGCAGCTGGCTTCCCCTCTTGCCTATCTAACCCCTGCCAAGCATTGTGTAATTTTGCCTCTTTAGATTACAAGATCTTTGGGGTCAAGGAACCTCCTAGCCTGCAAGCACGTACCTCTGGTGAGGCCTTGAGGTGCTGCTATGGTGGCATTATATTTCTGAAAGATGCTAAATTGTAATTTCTTGGCAAAGCGCCTTGTCTCTGTTTTACACATTTCCTGCTGTTATTAACAGTCTTACTGCAGTGTTTCTCCTTGACCTGCATCATCATCTTTGTATGCATCTGTGTTATGATGGGGACTGTCATCCAGGAGATCTTCATGGATGAGATTTCTTTTGTCTGCAGGAGAAAGACCCTGCAATAGTCTCAGTCTTGCTGTTTTGTAGGGACTAAAGCCTGATGTCATAACAGTGAATTGGGTTACTAGCAGAAATGAATTTGAAGTGCTTTCATGGACAGGACTACAGGGAATCAAGGTTTTATGAAATGTGTAAATAGGGATTTGTAAGAAACACTGCATCCACTTGCTTTTACCTACTGATAATAAAATGTGTTTCTTTGGCTGCAGGCATATTATCTTGCTTGTCAGTTATACGTGATACTCTATTAACTGCTGTATTTAGGGTTACCATTCATTCAGTACTTTTGTTCTCCTTTCAGTAGCGGTATGGGGACAGAATATCTCCTCAGTATGTGTATGTGTGTAAAGCTGTTTTGCACTAATGGAAGATACATGTGGCTGCATTCATGCAAAAAGGAGCCAGCACCTGATGTTCTTTTACCTCTCTCCTCCCTGCAAGAACAGGAGAATACATTTATTTAACATGGTGACTCCACTTAGAATATTTGCTTATGAACTGGGGGGAGGGAGTCGTGCAGTTTATTGCTGAGCAGGTCTCGGGGAGCCTGGTCCCAAGCCTGAGCTGAGCTGCAGACTTGGCTGGTCTCTGGGTGTAACTTGTGCTTGCCCTGTCCTGTCGCTGTGCTGCCTCTCAGCCCCATGAGCCTCAGTGAGGGGGTAGCTGCATAGACAACGTTGCACCACAGCCTTGCCTTTGGCAGCATCTTCCTCTGTTCTTCGTGCTTTTGGTTAGGCTTCAGGGGGGTGAAGGATGTACAAAAATATGGAGTAATTGTTTAGAAGGCAGCTTTCAATGCATCAGACTAGTTAGATGTGGACTGTGTAAAGGGTATGCAATTTTCTCCAGACATTCCTGAGCCAGGTCTGAGCAGAGCCCACCATGATTCCTACCTACCCAAGAAACATTTGCAGATCCCACAATTTCAGTCATAACTGGGAAGGTACCTATGTGTCACTTATCCAGTCTCACTCCTGCTCCTGGCGCTCCGCAGGTTTGGTTCCTTTTCACAGGGGCACCGATTTCCTCATCAGTCTGTTGGTGGCAATACCTAAAGCTCAGAGCTGGCCCTGCCTGTGCCAGGAGCTGGGTGGTGCTTAGCATGACTGAATGGGTTTTCAGGTAGTTTGGTTTCAAAGGAACAAATTTATTTTTTACACTGGAAGTGTCCCGACATTAAGGACTATAAAGAGATCCATGGAAAAAGGGTAACCATCTTGAGGTGTTAGACGTTGCTGAAGAATGTGGACAGAGAAGAAAGGGAACCCATATTTTTGGGCACCGGCCTGCAATCATCAGGCCTGGTTGCTTCTGCAGGTGCACTGTAATTTCTTAACAGGATATTGCTGTGTTATCGTAGTTGCTGATACAGGTTATGCTCAACCTATGCAAACAATCATAAAATTTGGACACATGTGCATGCATGTTTAGGTCAATACAGAGTGAGAGCAAGCAGCGTTTGGAAGGGAGGCTACTTAGTATGTGCTGCCTGTTACTGGACATTTAATTCAAGAGGAAATTCAGTGTGCTTTGTCCTCATAAGAAATCAGTGAACTATGCTGTATACTAAAAATTCTGTGTAGAGCTCTTAGAAATGGCAGTGCTTGAAAAATAAAATGGACTGATAGTATTGGCACACTCAGCATTGCAGTATTTTTAAGAGTACTTATTGCTAATATATAGATTCTAATTGGTAATTCCCACTTTTAATTATCTTACATTTAGTTACAGCAAATGATCCCCTTGTTCTTTAAATGTAAATAAATTTGTGTGAGCATGTGTTTAATGGCCTCTTTCATATTTTCCTTTTCACCAACACTGGAGTTTATTCTACTCAAGCTAAGCACCTCAATATTTTGTGGCTGTTTACTTATCTATCCTTCTTCTGAAAGTATCACAGTCAAGATAAATGAATTGGCACCAATTTGGTACTTGGGTGATTAATGTGAAAGCTGTTTCTAAACCATTAGTTTGTATGTGCCATTTTATCTTTGTTTAGGGAAAAATGCATGAAGTCCAGATGCTAACTATAGATTAAGCAAACCTGATTTATTTTGAAATGTAATAAACCTTGGAGAGGGGATTACCTCCAAATATAAAGCCCTCACTCACAAGTACTCAATATGTCAAATATCTTTATTTTAAATCCACTTTTACTTATTAATTTGAGGTGTTTGTCCAAATAACAATGCACTCCAGAAACACTGATTTGTGTTTTGTTGAAAAAAAAAACAACAAACAAACACTATCACCACTACTAATAACGTATCTTTCTAAATGTGCATTGTTACTCCTGCACAGCCCCAGCAGCTGAGGGCACTGAATAATTTGATATTCAAATTCCAGTATAAGATTTTGTATACGTCACTTCTGAGTGAAGATGTTTCATCCCCAGCAGTTTTTGTTAACACTTTTCATCTAACAAAAGCTGAAGGCTGTCCTTTAATGCTTTTTTCACTGATTTAAGTTACATACATGATTTTATGTTTGTATACAGCCTGGGTAAAGGCTTGGGTTTGGTTCCCCTGGGGCCTTCAGTTTTACCAGCTGCAATTTGTAGTGAAAGCAGCAAAATTTCCAGCCAGTTCCTGAGGAACATACTTCAATCCCGAGTGTGTAACTGATCAGCGGATGTCATGATGGCCAGCTAAGAGCATCACACATTGAAAACTTTTGGGAGGGAGTGATTCTGGGTGATACAAACTATAACACAGATACACAGTCACTATTTGCAGTATGTCATCTGAACTTGCAGAGTAATAAAGCAGGGAGATGGTACTATGAATTACCATGGGCAGGGAAAGATGGTCAATAGTGTGATATTAATGAGATTCATGGTATAGATTTCCATTTGTGGCCACAGTTCTACTGATAGAGAAGTAGTAACAACTGTGATGTCTCTAATGAAGGTGCTGTCTATTTAAACCCTAGTTTTGTCAACCAAATCAGTTCTTGGTAGCTACAAAGTTATCCAACAGCCCAAAGAGAAAGAGGTGACTATAGTGCTTGATTAGATGGGAAATTGAACTTACAGAGCTAGTTGCTTTGAGTGATGTTTATGGCAAACCAATGCCATGGTTTGGAATAGCACAATGTATTCTGGCTTCTACTCTTAAATATTATTTTTTTCATTCCATATTGTGTCTAGAAAATATTTTAAAACTTCACTCTTTAGGGATTAATGTAGCGTGATTCTTGAAAGTGTTCATCTCCTAGCAGCAGCCAGGGAGATGGGAGAAGCGTGGCACATAACTTAAGACATATCATTAGCACTGTCAAGCACAGTTCCCCAAGGACAGGCCTCTTTCAGAGCCCTGATTTCCACGAATCCCGATGGAGATCAATTTTTGTGTCCCAAATGTCTTTGCAAGTCAGGCTGCATGTGTTGTCAGTGAGGTATCCTGGTGCAAATTTGAAATGTTGATAGTCATGTATATCAGGTTTCTGCAGAATTTACACATACTGACCTCCACTGGACTTTGGCCGTTCAAAGAATGCACTGACTGCAAAAATATTTCAGTGTGTCCTACAGTCTGTCTGTCAGTCATGTGGCATCTCATGACTTAGCAACCAATGAGATAATTCTTCAATTGAATAGAAAATAATTTTGCAAAATGAGAGCTAGTGCGAAAGAAAACTTAACACCAGAAGATAGAAAACAGCATGATAGAATTAATAGATTAATCTGTTCATCAATTACTCTTTGAAGTATATGTCAAGTTCTTTTCTTTTGATTTGTATCAGATGGATCAGCATTACTTCGAGGAATAAAGTCATCATCTTTTAGTTCCTTTTCCTTTCTTTCCTGCCTAGGACACATAATCGATATCTATAAATGTCTTCATTTTTAGTGTTCCAATGTAAAATCTTTTTAAAAAATTCTTTTAGTTAAGGCTTAATAGGCAAAACTTTTTTTTTGCAATGACCACTTGAAGGCATTCCTGCTCAGCACTTGCAGTGAAAACTTTATCTGATAAGAAAGGAAAGAGGGATCAGTGACTAAGGCATATATTTATCTTATACCTCCACACAGGAGCCTCTTTATTCCTGGGTAGGAAATGCTGCAGGTTTTTTGACCACACAGATATAGTATCCTGAAAATACCACAGTAGTTCAGATTTTGGCTCTGTCAAGGACTCCTGCGCAAGTGTGGGGGGGAGACTTTTCCTCTTCTTGTGTCTGGGTAGAAGTGGTGCCATTCTACCAGACTTTAACTTTCTTTTCCTGATGAACTATAAGTCTTACATAGCTGGGATGACCTTTTTGCCCCTTTTTGATTAGCTAATGCTTGGAGATTTGCAAGTGGTTTCCAGTGGATGGAGAAACTGTTGATAGGCTTGACTCTGTATTGCAGGAGCAGCAAAACTGACTCTCCTTTCCCTCTCATCCTTCCAACGTGCCAGTGAAGGAGGAATGGGCACTGGGTTAAAATGTATGAGGAAAATACAGAGAATGTGCTTGATTACGTGGGCCTATTATTTATTCCTAGATTCAAGATTTCAAAACCAAATAATATGGTTCTTTTCTGACCTTCAGTATTACTCATAGATCAGAGCTCATAAATCCTGCACGGTGCCTGTAGTTTTGGCAGAGATGCTGCCCCTCCTAAAAGGAGACACTGGATTCTCATTTAAATGCTTCAATTGGCAAAGAATCCCATGTCATCCCTTAATTAGGTTGTGATGGTTAATTATATTCTCTGCTAAATAATAGCATGTAGTTCTCTCCCGCATGCATTCAGCTCACCTTTCAGCCAAGTAATTCCACTGTAGAGTTGCTGGCTACATGGAGAAAACCCCAGCAATCAGCTATTTTCTCTGTTGCTGTGTGATTAGGGACAGCAGGGTAACTCATTTCACTGAGCCTAAGATGCATTTTGCCGTTTCCATCATTCAGTAGTGGTTGCTGTCTACCTCAGTGTATCAATGTGGGATCTGGGGCAGGGGGACAGTACGTCATGTGGGCATACCCCTTAGTTTATATTGCTTCAAGGAGTAAACTTGAGCAGCTGTTGGCAGAGGTGGAATCTTTCAGTGCTGTGAAGTCTGGGCTGTGACTGAAGGATGGGAGATCCTTTGTGGTGAGAAGGGGAGACACTTGAAAAAGTGACGACCTGTGGGCTGGAAATCATTCACTGGCATTAAACCCTATAATAAAATAGACCTTGTAATGCTACAGCAGATTGTATGTCCTAGGAAAGCATTTTAATAAGTGTCCATGTAAATTAGTCTTTTCAATCTGACCTTACTAGAGAAATGTCATATGGATGCAGTTAGAGTTGAAAAGAGGGCTGGTCCATAAGGTTGATGCTTCTTGTTCCAGTCATTTAATGACATCAATGTTACTGGATTTTGCAGGTTCTAGATTAGCCATTTAGGTGAAGAATTGTTCTGTGAAAAACTTCCCAGAGCCAAAAAGAAAATAAAAAGAGCAGGAGGAGCTGCAGCAAGGATTGGTGGTTGTGAGGAGCCTTGATTGTAGGCAGAGCTGTCAGTTTGCATGTATTCAGTAAATAACACAAGTCTGTTCCTTTT
>VYZW01002718.1:2974-38594 GCA_013401315.1 Balaeniceps rex | reverse complement strand
GTAATATAGCAGTTGGCTCAATTCCACTGATGCAACATCACTTCCATTCTAGTTTATAGAGAACAGCTTCACAGCTGTCTGTGGTTTTTTTTGAAAAGCTGTAGTGTGTAGAAGGAACCTTTAAAATATAGCATTGTCTTATTTTCCTTCTGTGAGGAATGGCTGAAACTGAGAACCTTGGTGATTTTTATTCCACTTACAAGGCAGTGGTTCTCCTCTGCCTCAAGTCTGTCATGGTGGACAGGATTGCCAAAGACTAGAGGAGCCTTCAACGCTCACCTCTTTCCTGGAAGAGAGTATGTATGTGTCTCTTCTGCCAGCAAATCAAGGCCACTGTCAGCATCTTTAAGAACTAGCTTCTCCAACCAGAAGCTCAGAGGGTGCTTCAGTGCTCTCTGCACAAGCAGTGCCTTATGCAGAAACAGTCACATCAAAGGCCCTTTGGGTTGTCTTGCGTTCAACACTTCAGCTTCCAACAGGGAGATCAAAGTTTCTGCATAATCCATGCCCCAGGCAGCAGCACTTAGATCAAAGGCTCTCCAGTGGCTACTGCACAAGCAGTACTACTGGCAGCAAGGACACCTGTACCAGTGACGTCTGCTTCTCAGTGCTTCAGTGGTCATTACTCCTAATGTCTAGATTCTGTGCNCTCTTGGAATTTTATCTGGAGGGGGAAAAAGGAAATTGCTCTCTTTACTTCGGACCTCTCTTTTTGAGGATGGATGATTGAGTTTAGAATATAAGTCAAGGTTGTTAGACATCTGGTGATCAAAGAATGGCATTAACTAACACTAATCCCACATTAAAGACGATCTTAAATGTCTGATGACCTCTGCTGATGTGGCTTAGAGCAGATGCTTTGCTTTTAGTAGGCCTTCTGTGATGCCCTTGCCCTCCCCCCCTTTAAAACCAAGCTATCACACTGCTTGTGAAGAAGCAGCAGGAAATCTGGTCTAAGCTGGAGGCATGTGAATAAGTAACTTCCTCCTTTCTGCTTGCCTATGTGGTTGGGACTCTAGAATTTCAATTTTCTCTGTAAGTATCCCTGTGAAATAAAAATCCTTTTAAGTCTGTTTAGAAGCCTCTCCAATAGCTATTGTGTTGCTTTTAAGGGGACCGAGTACATAGTGCAAGCAGAGGTTTTGTTTTATGCTGTCTTCTAACAGTTTTATAACCTCTTTTTCACAGTATTCTGCCCTTTGAAGCAGTTGTATGCATGTACAGGTTTTTGGGAGCAGACAAGTGTATGTACCCTTTCATCGCTCAAAGGAAACAGGCTACAAACAACAATGAAGCAAAAAATGGAATTTAACGCTGTTTTGGATGGACTAACATTTAGAGGTGAATACAATAATGTTAAATGACTGAATTGTGAAGTGCACTTGCATCTAACAGATGCAAATGTCAACATCTTACTGTGGCATTCTCTTGGGTCCTAAACCTGTGTATTGAACTCTAAAAATCAATGGTTTTTTTATATACTGTAAATAAAACTGACTAGAGTACTTGGAAAATGTGATAGGTAAGCAAAGTGAATCTACAATGTAGCTGCCACCATTGTCCTTTAGAATATCACTGTATGTACAGTAAACTAGTCATACTACTCCTTGTAGGGGTGCACTGTGGTGATATCTCTTCCTCAGCCTGCCAAGGTTTGTAAGAGCTGTCTCCAACTAGAAGATGCAATGTTTCAGAAATTGTTTCTCTTTCCCTATGTTATTTGGGAAGGGGGAGGGAGGGAAATCTTGACATTTAAGCTAATGCTTGTGACTTTTTAGCAAATTCAAGGACAGTTTCTGAATGTATCTCTTCATTTGTTCACCCAAGCTCTCTAAAGGACACATGGCCAAATTGTGGTGTAATTCTCTTTTGTAGCTATTGTGTGTGTTCTATTTAAACAAAGATAAAAAGAAATTTGTAAATCTCTGCCGATTCAAAGGCAAGTGAATGTCTCAAATACTCTCAGAGCAAACTTGTACTGGGCATCTGGTCTTCTAGGAATGCAGTCAGTGATTTAAACTGACTTTTTTCAAGTCACTTGATTTGAAATATGCTCTGTTCTGTTTCCCTCTATATGTCAAAGTCCAATCTAATGTTATGGACTATATTTTTCTTTTCTTCCTCCTCGTTCTTACTTCCGACAGAGTTCTCCCACCCCGCGAGGAAGCTGTTGTATTAAATTTCTGTAACTGGACTTGTGCCTAAAAGACAAAGCAACTCAGCTGAGATACAAACTGTTTATGTAAGTGCTGGTCATATGCCAATTATTAGCAAAGGAAAAATAGAATAATGCCTGATGCAACTCTACATGCGGAATATGGAAGGGTGTAAAGATTTTTTTTGAGTTGTACTCACATTGTAGAACAGCAAAAGACATTTTTACAGTATTTTTTGTAAAGCAAACAATTTTGTGCCTTGAATAATTTGGTAATCTGTATTAGTGAAGCATTGTAAAAATGAACTTCTACCTCTGTATCTTAATGTATACCATCCACTTGTAAACTACTATTGGACAAATTGTGATTACTTTTTTAGAATGTCTTGTTAAATAGTGACCAATGCCTGTGGTTATTAAAGTGAGCCACCTTTTCCTTAAAGGAGTGATTGCAATGCTTCCTTGAAAGACTAAACTAATGCAAACTACTTGTGCCTGTTCCGTAGCTCTTTAGTATCAACACAGTTCAAATATTTATTGCTCAGTTCCTGTATCCACTTTGTCAGCTACATGGTGTACAGTGTAGTCTCTTAAGTCATTCAGTAAGTACTGTGAAATTAGGCTTTAGGAGCTGACAGTTTTCTCTAGTTTCTAAACTCATCAATGAAGTAACTGGTCAAAGAGCTTTTGAAGAATATTCATTTTGGTTTTCTATGGAGCTTCATTTAGATCTACATAAAAATGACCCAATGTGTATGCAGTTTTAATGAATCAAAAAGTAAATGTAGTTTCAGTACAGCTGCAGTTATTACTACATCTCATACGTACAAAAGAAAATTGGTATCTGTGTGGAGAATAGTTGTTAACTAAGCCTGTTTAGAAATTAATCTAAAGTAGAAGAAACTGTTTACATTAACCCTTACTCCAAATTCCATGCTCTTTTGAAAAAGCCTCTTAATGACTTCCCCAGGGCCAAATTAACTCCCATGTTTAACCATGACAGCAAAGTCACTAGGAGCAAGTACAGCAAATTTCATTCTATTACATAGCATCATTTTAATGGACATTTGTTTTTCTAAGATGTCTCAATCTGTATTGCTCTCTCGGACTAAGAAGCAACTTTTAAAGTTTGATATATATTGATACTCAAGACACTTACTAGCCTGACAGAAAAAGAAAAATAAGCAGCTGACCAGTAATACCAAGTTTCTATAAAGCATCATGCCAATTTATAATGGTTATAGACTTACTTAAAAAGCAAGTTTCAGGGCTTGTAGAGTTCTACTTTAGTTATTGAATATGTTGTCATCCTGGTTTCTCTGAATTTACTACCATTCCAGAAGTATCATGGTCCATCTTGGCTCTTGAACTGTGTGGCTGAGGGGTGGCTTGTGACTGGTGCGCTCTGTGAGCATGTTTCTAAAACTTGTTCAGACCCTTAACTTTCATACTCCTGTTAAAAAGTCAATTAGATACATATAGAGAAAGGGGATACCGGATACCTTGTAGATCTGGTGAAGATTACTTAAGTGCTTGTGGAGAGGATCTTTGAGGCTAATTTTATATTATTCTAGTTTGTCAATAATATCAAAGTTATTGCACGCAACATCCCTGGAGACAGCCATGGCTCCAAACTTAACAAGATGGATAGTGCTTGTCTTGCAGAATGGGAGACAGCTTAAATTCAGTTCAAGCTTCCAGAGAAACAAATTCAAAGTGTTAGTTTTTCCTGATACAGACGAGATGTTCTAGAAACAATCCTGAAACTTGTCACCTCTAGTCACACCTTAAAAAACCAGCACATAAAGAAGCTGATCACCTGTCCAAGAGGGTTTTTTGTTGACTTGATGGCTTCCCAGTTGCACGGGTGACTCCTACGAAGCAGGAAGAGGAGACTTGTGACTGAGGATGGAGTTGAAACTGGGGTTTCCCCTGTTTAGATTACCCTAAACTGCTGCAAATACCATGTGATGCTGAGAGTTTCCTTTAACGCTATGATCAGAAACTGAGAGAATTACTGTGTCTCTTCAGGATTGTGGCTATACACCAATTAACTGGTAGACTGCATTATTTCAGCACAAAGCCAGTGCAGTTTAAGTAGCTCAGGTAAAAGTTTCAGATTAATACTTTAACCTAGTAACTTGGTGTAGGAATGTTTTCCTTCATTCTGTAGGATAATGCTGCAAAAGTTTACTGTTACACCCAGATGAGCCAATATCGGTGCACCTGTTGGTACCTTCCTGTCTTTGTCTTGCTGTAACAACCAGATGGGATAGGCAGCTGATAGAAGTTTTGTCAGAAAGCTCCTATCTTAATGGTGCTAAGCTTATAGTCGTGTAAATGAGGTGTTTGAAGATTATTCTGTAGCACTGTACTTCCCAGTAAGCAGGACAAATTACACCCTTATTTTAGCACATCTACAGTGGTGCTCTAGGGTTAACAGTCAGTGGAGAGAAGTTGGCGCTGCCTGATTTAGGGACTTGGGGTTTTTTGGCGTGCTTTAGTTGTGTTCCTGTCTGATGATTAGATACTTTCACAACACAGGAGCTGGCTGCTTTCTCACTACAGGTGATGTCTGGATGACTAATTCAGACATTATTATCTGTGCTTGGTCAGAGGAATGGTTTGTATGTGTTCTGTTTAAACCAAACTCAGAAGGTGTGAGATAACTTTTCCCTCTCTGAGGAAGAAAATTCCTCACGTTTGCCCTGTGCTAAGTATACGTGCATAGACAGTTGCTGCAATATAACTGGTATGTCAGAAGTGTGTTCACAACCACACTTACTCCTGGTAAGCTTACTCCTGGGCTTACGCTTTGAGAATTCATCTGTGTAGTTCCCACATAAATGTCTGCACAAATAGTTCTTTAGCACCAGGCTCTTTCCAGTGGTGCCCAGGGACAGGACCAGAGGCAATGGGCACAAACTGAAACACAGGAGGTTCCCTCTGAACATCAGGAAACACTTTTTCTCTGTGAGGGTGACCGAGCACTGGCCCAAGTTGCCCAGGGAGGTTGTGGAGTCTCCATGGAGATATTCAAAAGCTGCCTGGACATGGTCCTGGCCAACCAGCTCTGCTTGGCCCTGCTTGAGCAGGGGGGTTGGACCAGATGACCTGCAGAAGTCCCTTCCCACCTCAGCCATTCTGTGGTTTTTCTAGAAAAAAGGGAGCCTGGTTTCTGGTTAGTAGACATGCTATGAACGTGAACTAGCGTTTCTTATGAGCTTGATCGTGTAGGAAGGAAATGTAGAGTAATCTGAATTCACATCTCCTATATCCACCTCCTATATGGACAATCCCAATGGGCAGTAGAGCCTGGATTAATATCGTTAACTTCATATAGCTAAATAGGAGCCTGTAAACCTAGACTTTCCTTCTATCTGTATGACAAAGGTGTCTGAGGGAGCAAACTTATCCCTGTAAAATCTGAGCTGTTCTCAAAGTGAATCTTCCTTCTCTTCCACTCGCTAGTCTTTAAAAGGAATCTGGGGTCACCAGGTTTCTAAACTGTGTACCCATTAAGTAATTGGAGTGAGATAAGACAAGTTTGGCCTTCAAGTATCTTTGCTTTTGGTGTTAGTAGCTTCTCATACCACGTACTTGTTTATTTTATGTATTAATTTAGTTGCAGCTTGGAGCACGTAAGCTAGGTGCCCAATAGAGATAAATTGTTCTTTCCCCCACACCCCGTTAGGCCTGTTCGGGTGGTGTATGTAGAGTTGTTAACTCACATTAAGTGCGTACTTTAACTTACATCATACTGACTTGTGCAGAAGACCTCTAAGTGAGGTAAGCTAATCACAAACAATACCCTTTTGCTTCATAATGAATAAATAATTCAGGAGCAATCTTTATTCTTTGCGTTCAAACACTATCATCATCTGTCATATCTTTTGTGTGCAGACAAAATCTGACAAGCCTTATCTTTAGGACCAACTTGGAAAAATTCAGAGGAATCAAAGCTGTGTAGCGAACGCAAATAAATTAAAGGATTAAGTTACAGACCACTATGGTTCTGAAAGTGTTCATCTGCGCAAGAGTTTAATGAATATAAAAGCATTAACTTACTCTCTGAATTAGATTCATAATTTTTCTCTGTGTCTCTGAGTAGACAAGTCCTAAGCACCTGTTCAACAAAACCAGATGATCATAACACAAATGGTAATCCAGTAAGTATTTGGCCTCAGAGTCTGTTTCTGTCCATTAATGCTTTAAACCCAAGTTTTCCAAGTATAGAAACTTTGGGGCTCTGCTCAGTTTTCCATTGCTGCCAAGTTCATACCCCACGAAGAGGAAATAAAACCGTCTATCACAGAGATAAGGTCTTCTAACAGACTGTGAAACGGGGTGAGGCAGAACTGGTTGATGAGGGCACCTGATTTAAGGCTGACTTTGTCATGAAGCTCCTAACCCTAAATTCCAGGTGTTTAGTCACACAGCTGTTCCCCTCCCTTGCAAAAAAAAATGCTGGGAAGTCTAGGGACGATCCCCAATGAAGTGTATGTTTTATGTAGTTACATAAAACCCCAAAACCTGGTGTCATAATTATCCTGTCATGTTTTGGCCTTGCCATTAAACGCTGATGTATGTAATGACAGAAAGTATGGCTTTATCGTGCCATCAAAGAAATGAAGAAATTCATATTAACTTTATTTAAACATATTTTAAGTGGACAACCCAAATATTTAAAATAACTTTAGAAGTAACATTCCAGCTTACATACTTATCTATCTGCTTAATGCTGACAATACACAAACAATTTATTTCTTCCACAAAAAAACAACTTTTGAGCTAAATGATGAATGTGCAGAAGTCAGTATCAAGCGTGTGTGTGTGTGTTTGTGTTTGTGCGTAAGTTAAATTGGCAGGATGTTTGTTTCCCTTTTCCTAAACAGGGCAATTGTAGCTCTTAGCCAAGGAGCCGCAACGTATTTTGAAAAAAATGAAACCTTTAAACACATCGCTGTCTGTACAGGCTGACCAAACTGCCTTCAAAATATTAGCCTGTTCTGATTGAAAACATTTCAGCAAACAACGTGCCTGGGCCAGTGTCTACAGCACTGGGATAACTGGAGCCTTTCTTTCCTAATCCAATTATCGATAAAAACTGCTGTGGCAATGAGACATAGGGAATAGCTAGAGCTGAGCCACTAGGAAAGCTAGTAGCTGTAACTGGGGACAGGTTTTTAGCAGAAGAGGAAGAATGGGGTGCTAAGATGGCTCTAGGGATTTCCCCTCCATACCCTGCACTAGCAGCTTCTGTTGCAGAGTGTGTGCACGCACAGCGTCCCACTCGTGTGCTGACATCCAGCCCTCTCTTCTCATTGCAGCTGCAGGCAGCCGTAGTCCTGAGCTCATCTACCAGTCCTCGTCCACACACATCCCCGCTCAGAAGTTATTCTGGAATAACTACGCTTAAGTGTGTGCCTGTGTTTGTGCATGTGTGTGTGTACCCTTACATTCTGCAGTAAGCATAAACGGTTCCAGCCTAACTTAAACAAGAACAATGCTCTGGAGTAAGAAGTTCTGTGCTCTGGGACTTATTCAGGACTAGCCAGTGTGTTTTGAATGCCTGTCGTACTCTCATCTACATCAACTGTTATGTCTAAACAACTTTTTCTGTTTTCTTAACAGGCAAGAACATTTTGATCCACTGTTTAGAACAAACCTTACTCAATAGAAGTAAGGTTTTTTATATACTACTATTTTTTACGTACTACTATTTACATACACTACGTTACATGTGTCAGTAGTTAATGGGCAGGCAGAAGTGTGCCAAGGTGATTAGGATGTTAGGTTTTCCTGCCATGCCAGGAATATTGACCTTTCCAGCTGTCTTAGAAAGGAGCTCCTGGCTAGCTAAACCTCTGGCGTGTAAGGTGAGGAGTTTCATGTCAACAGCAGGATCGGAGGAGAGGGTGGAATTAAGGTCTCCCAAGTATCCCAAAATCAAGCTAGTGTCAGTGCTCATCGTTTTATGGGTGCCTGCACAGAGGTGTCATCACCAGTTCTAGTTCTTGTCTTGTTACTCCTGCTAGTTCAACCTTGCTTCTGGTAGCAACAGTGGGAGCCCGAATGCAGATACGGCTCCAAGGGACCTGTGTTTCCTCAAGGCCTCTGCTTTCCCAGGGCTTGCCTGTGAACTGCAATGCTTGAAATGCTGAGGATTGCCAGCTTCTTGTCTAGCAAGTGCTCACAGTGGTGGGAAATAAGCGTGAGGCAGATGAGACCACGGCTTCCAGTGGAGGGATCATAAACTAGAACAGTCCAGCAAAAACATTGATACATGGATTTTCTCATCTCTTGGTTGTATCCAGAATCCAAACAACCTGATAAGAAATGCCAGCTCTTCTCTGCTTGCAGTGACTCAAAATAAAAGTCATTTAAACAATTGCTCTCTATATTTTAATTCTGAACTTACAAAGTGACCACTTCTCTGGTTGTTTAACTAACAATTTTGACATTTAAAAATAACGTGTGGCTCACATAATACATCATCTGTTAGCACAGGCAAAATAAGGCACTTTGTTAGTCCCAGGGCTAAACTGGGAATTTCTGAGGAATGCTAGGGGCGTTCTGAAAATGCAGGTTGTTCAAGCAATAGTTCAGTCAGGTCTAGCATTCTTTCACATCTTTATTTTGTGCAGCAAACTAGAACAAATGGAGCAATTAGAAGATGTATAAGTGTTCTTGTTAGACGAGGGAACAAACTAAGCTCTCTGCAGTAATGCCAGGTCTATGAAGAGGTTATAAGCTTTGGGAGTAAGTTTTTAAAAATAATTTGAACTATATTTTTAAATGGAAGCCTTATTTATAGGCAGAGAACTTCTGAGCCACAGCTGTTGGTGAGATGGTGTTTTCTCAAGGAAATAACTCATTTCTCCTTTACTGAAAGAGAACAGTAGTAACTTTAACCAAGCCACTGTCCAACTCAGGTTGGGGCTGGGACTGGGACAGAGACTGGAAGAAAAGTTGTGCCCAAGTTCTCCATTCCTGAAAAAGACACAAGATTTTAGCTGAAATTACCAAGTACAATAAACTCGGAGGTAAGTGTTCCCAGAGTCTTCAACAAGCAGCTTTTAACTTTCACTGGCTTTTTGGTATTATAAATATTTGCAGTCCCCTGTGAAGGTTCTCCTCTGAAAACCTAGAGCATCTAGTAAGAATGGTCAGGTCAGCCAAGACAGCCCCTTTTTATTGAAGGGGCAAAATTGCACATGAAATTCCACGACCCTTGAGCTTGTGAGACCCAAGTTTCTTGTTTTCTCAAAAAATGCATATTTTCATTTTTGCCTTCCTCCTGGTGCTTGAATGATCAGATGTGGAGATGCTGTCAGTGTTCCTGGGATTCACCTTGGGAAGCTGAGCCTTTGTTACTAAATATTTGGAATCGGACCTAAAATTATTCTCTCACTGGGGACTCATAACACAATCTGCTGCCTTGAAAATTCTTACACGAAACAGCTTGTGGGACCAGGATGGCTGGGAAGTGGAGAAACTAATACGGCACTCTGGGCCAGAGGGAGCAAGGCAGAGCAAAAGCTAAAGCCCCACTGGGAAATTCATTAACCGCAGCTCCTACAGCTGCTGTAACTTCCTGTTCTGTCACTGTCTGGAGTTTTTCCTTGAGTCCCACTCCCTGAAGACAATTCCAGTGTCATGGTCAGGACTCTGACGTTTCTCACCTGCCGAGGTGCTGCATCCTCGCCTCCTCTCCCTCCCGGGGGTGACAGGTCTGACCCCAGAGGGGCCAGGAACTGAACTGCATGGGCAATGCAAGAGCTCCCCATCTGTCCTGTCATTCTCACAAGGGGAAAAGGGAAGTTATTTACCATCATCTTTGCGCTTTTGCTTCTCTCCCAGCCTACCCCGGGAAGTTTCAAGTGCCCACAATGAAACGGGAGAGATAATTACCACTTGCAGGTTGGCGCATGCACAGCGGTGATTTTTCTTGCCCAACCTTCTGGACTGGAGAAGTTGCCCCTTGAGCCGTTGTGCTGCACTGTCCACCTACAGCCCTATGAAAACATCTCTAGCCCTGGAAAAATAAAACACAAGGCCATAGGCAGAGAGCACATGTCCTAAACCCATTCCACCTGGCAGAAAAAGAGAGTATGAGAATATATGTGCGCGAACAGGAGTGTACATAGGTGGTTAGGAATCTCTGACCCCTCAGGCAGAGCGGTGTCTGCAGGTAGCTCCAGTGCCCCCATAGGCAGTCGTTTTCTGTCACGCACCTTTGACTTCTCCCCAGGTAGGAGCCAGCTGCACATGCAGCTTTTTCAAACAGAAAGGCACCACACGTGGGAGAACCTCACCCTTTAAAAAGGACAAAGCAATGCATCAGTTGCTGAAACATGGACACAAGCCCTTCCTGGCCTTGCCAGTACGCTGGTCTCTGAACAGCGTGTCGTGCCCACAGGTGTTATCAGCCATGTGCAGTGGTACCCTCGAGGAAAGGCTCCAGATCAAGTTAAGCCGTTCCATAGGGCAACTGTGCTCGAACTGCTTACTTTTCAAGGATCAAGATTGTTAGGCCAGATCTGTCACTTGAAGCCATCCAGGCAGGCTCCCATTAAAATTAGTGGGACTCATTGGGAGGTGGAGGCTTTCTCTGTTGAAACAGCCACTGCTGGTATGCCAGCAGCAGCAGAACAAAACCAAAGGATTTCTCTTTTACTCTAATAAATAGCCATCTTCTCATTAGATGGTCTGGCAGCAGTCTGGACTAGACAAATTATTGTCTTTCTACTTGGTGTCCCATGAAAGGGTCCTACTGCCGTTGAGTTGTACAGCTTCACCTGTCCTGTGCCAGTGCTGAAGTCCCTGGCTCACAGTAACCCAGCCATGAGTTCAGGCTGCAGCTCCCTAGCCAAGAAGAAGATCTGGAGAAGGACAACTGAGATGCAAAGGGGAGGAAGGCATAAAGGCTTGCAGGAGACCCTCCTCAAACAGTGCTGTGTAGTGGTACTGTGTCTCCAGTCATTAAATCACTGCTCGCTGTGCCTCTGAGTGTTCCACTGGATTGTTCAGGCTAAAAATTCCTGGTAAAAATTGTTATTTGGATCTCACACATTACTAAAAAAAAATGGTTTGCATGTCATCTTAACTACTGGATCATCTCGCTTCTTTGCAAATCCTTGCTGCATGAATACCTCTGCCTTCTTCCCTAGATAGTCATGCTGTGTTAGATCAAACCAAAGATTTTCATCCTGGTCTAAGTCTTTGAGTTTGCAATTTACCTCACTTGGACACTTCATTTAACTACTAAATCTGCTTCACATGTCAGATCTGTAGACATCTAAGCAGTGAGTGTGCTTGCAAAGAGCAGTGGTTATTAGCAAGCACACACACAAGGCAGGCTGGCATTTGAAAACAAAGCTCAAACACAGAGAAACAGAATTTTATAGCTGTCTACCATGCATGAAAAGCAGATCCAGCACACAAAAATAGCCCCCTAGTTCTTAAATCTGTATTTTGAACTGACTTTCAACCAGGTGTTTCCACTTTAATTTGATCCCAGGCATTCCTAGAGGTGATGTAAGATCCAGATCCACAAGGTAATAATGAAGTCAAGAGTTGAAAAATTATCAAGGCCTAATCTGGCAATTTAGTCCCTTGTAAATCATTGTGGTTAGTTATTGCAGGGCCATTCTTACCAACCAAGTTCTCTTGAGACTTAGCATTAACTTCGCCACCTGTTTGACTGTCAAAGAGATAAATTTCCTTGAAGGGAATCTTCCACTCCTGACTTTATTTATGACTGGGGGGAAGAGGATGGATTGACTGGGAAACTTCAATGGCAAGGGTCTGCATATGCTGAATCAGAGAGTGATGCAATTCATTTAATCTGTTTGATATTACACATAAGGTCCCAAAATGAAACATACAGGATTAACAAATTCTTCTGGCCTGTTTGCTGGACAGAAAGCTCTAATGAAGTGTAGTCAATTGCTGCTTTTTCTTCCTCTTTTTTTTTTTTTTTAAACAATCAGACCCAAAAGTCAAAAGATCACATCAGAGCTATTCTGTAACCTAATACGGCACGTCTTTCAGAGCACCTGTGCACTCAACATCCCAATGGCTAATACCCAAAAAGTGTATTAATGGGTTTGAAAAAGCTCTTCTACTGGGAGATAAACAGAAACCCAGGATAATAAAAATAGCTCAGTGGGATGGATCCTTCAGCTAACTGCCTGGGTTACGGGAGCAAACCATGTGAGAACTTCGTAGGCTCTGAGCTGTGTTAGTGAACTGAGCAGCTTGTGTCTTGAATCAAAGATAAAGCAAAATACTTTCACAGGCTCAAGCTTAAGACTTCTACACAAAGCATAAGCTCAAATTGCTGCTCAGGCTTTTTTCTTTTTTTTTTTTCTTTTAGGAAAGTCCTTGGAACAACTGAAACTTCAGTAGACTAGAAGTAAAGAATAAAAAAGAGATTTTAGGTTTTAAATCTGTTCTTTCCTGCACATACCAGTTGCTTCTGACAATCTTTTCTTGAGTTTCTTCAGTTTGAAACGATATAGCTTATAATGCGAGGTTTGTAGAGAGAGGTACTGGGTATGGACATACACATGCACACCACAAAACTCTCAGCCTCGCCTCCTCTTATTCAGTACCCTGAATCTGCGTCCAAACCACATGGCTTATTCTGTGTAAAATCTGTCCACATGGCAAGCAATTTTCTACTGCTTGCAGCAGTTTTGCATGTATTTTTCATAAGTGGTACTATATTAAACTGAGCCAGTTGATGCTGCCTCTGCTGAAAGGCAAGAAAACGGCTTCCATGGCTTCTCTACCCCATCAGTGTGTCTACTACTACACAAAGCAACTAGTGTAAAGAAACCTTTTACCTGAATTTACACAGAGTGTCTAATTTCCTAGGCTTTTTAGAGGTACTTGTTTTGTTATTCTGTACTCTTGGAGACCGCTGGCAGCCGTGGAGGGGAGGCTGTGACTCCATTGGCATGAGGGCAGAAAGCTCCTTGTTCCTCCAGGCTGATTGAGAATAACCAACAAGCTGGCCTTTATCATCAGGGTTTTTTCAAAGATTTATGAGAAGGTGTGGGGTTGGGAGGGTGGGAGGGGACATCCTTTCAGCCAAGGAGAATATCTGTATTGAGAGATGTAAACTAAGGAACAGATCGATGCAGAGGAACCCGCAGAGCTCTGGAAGATGCCATGAGCAAAGCGGGAAATAAAAATGCATCTCAAGGAACCGGAGAAAGTAAGAAAGATGATACAGAGTTAAGGGAATACTCAGGATATGATTCAGAGATGTTTCTTTTCAGGGTGTGAGTCCTGCATACTCTTTGTATTCAGCTGTACAGCGGGCAATGCCAAGACTTTTGTCTTCAGCACTGGTCCCATGCTCCCTGTAGGAAATGTGGAACCAGAGCTGAAGCCCTCAAGCACTTTTGAGGGCGCTAAGAATGTCTCCATGTGGGTGGAAGCCTTTCTAGGCTCCCTGGGAACACAGGGTCAATCAAGCTGTCGGTGAGGATATACTCAATATCCTTTCTAACACCCGCTGGCATTTCTGGAAAAGACTGACAAATTTCAGGTCCAGAATCCCAGCAGTCCACAGCCCAAAAGACCCTGGGCTGTTTAGAAACTATTCACTCAGTTAAATTCATTACATTACTTTTGATTATATTAATGTTACCCTTTTTTTGACCCAAACTTTAGCCAAATTTGTGAAGCTGCAGGTGTTGCAAGGGAAACCAAAGATGGAGTCAGCTGTCTCTCTGAGGCAATCCTGTTTACTTACAAAAAAATTCAGAAACTATGCTCTCCCTGGAGGTCTCAAGCTGCAGGTGACAGTCCTTTTGCTCCCTGTTTCACATCACTGTCAGCCAGCGCTCTGCTCGGGATACTGCCTCTCCCTAGGCTTTTCTCAGAATCACATTTCTGGACAAATTTAGCAATGCAGGAATCACCCAGGCAGCATAGGAAGGGGCATGATACTGCAGCCTGTTTCTGGGGAGCCTTGGTAATGCATTTTTGAAATGGGCTGGTTGCTGAGTTAAAAAAGAAAATACAGAAAAAGAGACCAGAATTCAGTTACTTTCCAGACAAGTCCCACAATGTTCAGCTGTGGAGCCATGGTCCTGCCCATGCTGCCTTGCTGGCCCCAGAGCCTTGCTTGCTTCTGGCCCAGCTTCAGCCAAGGAAGGCTCTGGGAACCTGCGTGGTGGGAAAGGTCCTTTCTCATGCAGGGGTGGCATAGCTTTGACTACTGCTTCCTTCTTCAGTCAAAACATTTCAGGTTTATTTCCTAGAAGAAAGACGCACCCTTTGTCAGGGATCCAGTTTTCTTCTTTCTTTTCTTGGCCTATGGGCCAAATGAACATTCAAAGCAAGCTGGGAGGGGACAAGCGCATCTTGATGCCCCAGTGATAAAGTGACTGGGGAGAGCAGCTTGCAGATTTGATTTCTTGCTTTTTGCCTAAGTCAGGCCAGCCAGACCTGTAAGCCTCTTCCTCCGTGCAACCAGATATCTTCCAATTTCCAAATTTTGAGCAGCTCAGGCAACCAGATGTCCACAGCTCCCTGACAAATTGCTTCTGCAGCACATCAACCTCACTCACTGCACGCGAGCAGTCAAGTCCGTGCATGCATAGGGTGCCCTATGTGTCCAGGCTGCTCAGCTCAAGCACATGTCCTATACTGCCAGGTTGACTTTAAACTCTCTCTCATCTCTTGCCTTTAGTGCCTATGTTCTTCCTTCACCTTCATCTGCAAAATGGGGCTATTTGTATCCTCTACTGACCTAGGCAGGCAAAGCGTATGGGAGACTTGCTGATAGAAGTTGTATTTGTGTATGTTCAAAATAATTGCATGACCTACAGCCAATTTCCCTCCACCATGATGTGGCAGAGTCTTCAGTGAGAACCATCCTTTGATAGGAGAGCTGGGAGATAGCTCTGGCTTTTGCAGGCCAGGAGCTTAGGAGCAGGGTGGAAAACAGGGTAAGAGGGGTGAGAGGCCACGATCTGATGAGTGCTTTGGAGGACTGGGCTTGGCTGGCCAAGGTGACAGGGACCTGGGAGGACAAGGGAGGGCAGAGGGACCTGATAAGGGCAAGCACCACAGTAAACAGGGATTGACCCTAAGTGGAAGTCATCTCCCTGTACATAAGCATAAGAGCAGTGAGTGGGCTCGTACAAGCAATTAATTGTGGCATTTCTTAACTGTTGAGTCCTTGGATCACTTAATTACAATATTTTTCACTGTGTTGATAAGAACATATAAAACATACATATGCTTAAGATATATTAAAATGAAAAAAAAATCCCGGCGCTTCCAAAATAACATTGTTCTTACAGAAAATTAATTAGTCCTTTCCCAAGCCCTCTTTCTAAGTGTTATCTTTTGAAAAATGAGCAAGAAAGGCTGCAAAAGATAAAGCTTCCTTAAAAAAAAGAAGAGGCAATATAACCAGGACTGTGCTGAAATTTGGGGTTAAGTCCCACTGGCTGTTTTTAAAATATAGCCCTATAGAGAGAAGAGTTAGTGTGTTTAAAGGTATGAATTAAGGCCATGTAAGTCCTAACTCTGAATTTCCTGGCTCGTGTCAGTCTAAGCCATTACAAAAATGCATGTATAGGGGTGTGGGTACTTTTAATTCGTGCCTTTCAGCTATCTGGGATACACTTTTGTGTTGTTTGTGTATGAAAATTAACAAAGAACTTGGAAGAACAAAACCCGAAGAAGTAAATCTTCAATTATAATTTGAATACACGCTCTTAATTATGGGAAAACAGCCAAATTGGCCATTAATTCTCCAAACATGTGAGTTTAAGATGTTTTACTGGCAACTGGGTGTGTGCACACATACACACACACAGTTGTTTGCATCCAGCTTTACAAGAGATCTCGGAAAATATCGCAGTTTGCTTTACAGAATTACAGTAAGAAGAATGTGACACCCTTTGCCATTATGTTTGCTGCCAGTGATTCAGGCGGGGGTGGGGGGGGAAGGGGAAAGCTTTTGGCACAACAGCTCAAGGTCCCCCTACACTTGAACTTTGAATAAGCAGTGACTGTATCTTCAGGAGAACTGTGGGTGTTAGAGCAGGACAGTGAGATAGAGTGAGAGTGAAAATACCTCAGCAGGGGTTTTCCTTCTGCTTTATGGAAAATGATGTGAAACCGTTCATGAATTCCTTGTAACAGGAGTGAAAGGGGACACAGGATTTATTTTGTTTTCGATTAAGGCGGACGGCAGTTTTGTGAGGTCATCATTCTTAGTCACAGCTATCTCCCAGCAACTGAGTAGCTTTTCTATCTTCACCTGGCTGCCTTGCTCATCCAGGGCCCTGGGAGACTCTCCTCCTGACCAGGTTTGAGAGGGCTGTTTGGATGAGAGAAGCTTTTAAAAACAAAGTGTACTTCCCTGTGACTAATCCCTTTCTGATTTCTTTTTGGTGATGCAGAGCCATCTCTGGCCGAAAGTGTGGCTGATACTGCATCTTCCGATCACTCCAGGGACTTGCCCATTCATCTTTGCCCTGGAGGAACAGCTCAAGAAATGCCTGAGAGGGTTGGAGCCTTTCCCATCATCCTCGCACGTGTGGGACTATCGGAAAGTGAAGGTTAAAGGGCGGCATGACCCTGGTGCAACTCTAGGATCCCAACCCTTGCGACACCCCAGGGCTGGGAGACTGAGCCCAGCCCTCCTGGGGTTTTGTTGGGGGCAGAGCCCCCTGCTCAGTCAGCCTGTCCCCACAGTCGGGGGACTTTGCAGCAGCCAGGCTCCTTAGTGGTGTTTCCCCCCAGCCAAGCCCCCGGGAGAGGGTGGTGAGTAGCTGAACCCCGTCCTGCGTTGGCACCACGCTTGCCTCCACCCGTGCTTAGGGCACTGAGAAGACCCTGCTATCGCAGTCCCCCAAACGTTTGAAATAAGGGATGAGGAACCCCAGTGCGAAAGAAGAAATATTCACATCTCAAAACTCAGAGAAAAAGCTGCACTGCAGACAGCAGCCTGTGAGAAAGGAAAGTTGCCCACTGAAAAACCATAAATGCATTTACTTGCACACACACAGATGCACCCCATTTACAAAACCAGCACCCACTGGGCTCTGCCTCTTCCTACCTGAACTTAACTAAAAATATAAACTTATTTTCCACATGGGTTCTGATAAAGATGTGGGCACTTCAAGTATATCTCTCTCATGTATGATGATTAAAACCCGTGTTAGACCAACCCATATAACCAGCTTAAGTCTTTCTTCTCACTTCAATGGTCATTGGATTAGACCTGCAGCTAGTATCTAAGAGCTTCCTGACTGCTTATAATGAAACTGTATCCCTGAAAATATCACCAAATCCTATCAAATTCTTCTCATATTTCCTTCCAAAGCAACTCTACCCTTACGAGTTGAGAATTATGTACTATGCCTCATGGCAGGTTTTTAAACAACATACCAGAACTGTGTTTGCCACTTGCTAGCCCTAGTAAATTTGATATTTACACTGTCATCAGCTAAAGTGTGTTGGGCTCCTGTTGTGTGACTTTGGGGATTTGCTGGGGTTTCTATAAAACACGGGCCAGCTGCAACAGTGAAGGCAGTTCAGTTTAATAAGCTAATAAATACATTTAATGACTCTCATTATGTCTCGCAGTGATATCTGGTATTAAAGTGCAAGTGTTAGCCTGAGTAGAATGTAAAATAGAAAGTCCCCTGCTGAAATGGTGCGGCCTGTGTGTGCATGTGTACGTACATAAACACGCACACACACACATACGTGTAAGCCCATTGGAAGGTTCCTACAGGAGAATGCTATGGCATTTATTTTTCATTAATTCTTGAGAGTTTTCAGCTCTCTTTGCAGCTCAGAAAGAGGAAATAATTTTAAGTTGCAAGAGAGTAGGGTAGATAGGAGTCGTGGGATAGATCTGCCCCAATGCGAAGGTAAATGGCTGCTCACTGGCTAGCAGACACACTGCACCCATGGCTGTGCCACTGGTGGGTAACCAAAATAATTACCCATGGGGCTCCTTGTACTTTTGAATGGGTTGGGGGAAGGGGGCCTGAAACCCCGATGACTTTGAACTGCAATGGTAAAACTAGTCACCAAGTTTTGTGTGTTGAGTGTGTGCACCAAGGAGCTCCCCTTGGGGCTGACAGATGGGAAAACAAAGCAGTTACCTCCATTAACACAATTTGGAGACAATGCAGGCAGCAGAGTCCCTGTACCCCTGTGGAGCTGTGGGCTTTCTAGGTGCTCTCCTGAGAGGATGCCATAGATAATCCTCTGGGCCAAGGTCCTGGAGTGATCCTCCAGCCACCTGTGAGACTCTTCTGCTTCGATGCAAGGGAGGGGGCCACGCTCAGGAGGTCCCTGTATCAGCTTGCTTAGCCAAACATGTATTTGCAGCAGAAAAAGCCAAATAGGAGGCATGATCAAGAGGAAAGGCAAAAGCCTGTGCATGCCTGCACATCATACTGTGAACACCACACAAGTCACAGCACACCGGTAGGTACCCAAGCCAGCTGAAATGAGTTACCTCTGGGACCGGAACCAGTCAAGATGAGACAGCACAGCTCAGGGTGGACACTGTTATCCCCAAGGGATGTCTCCACCACTCAGACTGCTTTGGGCTCTGGCCTGGCTCAGGCACAGCACCAGGACTGCTGTCGGGAAGGCAGGGAGGTTTGACACTTCAGGTTAAGCGGAAACTATAGGAGGTTTTTAAAAATCCCCTCCCCCTGATCAGGTTCATGAGTTTGGATGGGCAAAATGAAAGGGAAATGCTGTATGGAAAAAAATGTGAAGTAATTAAGTCAGAAAAGACCGATTTTGTATTTAAAAATAAATCTTCTGGTAAGCTATTCAGCATGTAGTTGCTGAATCAAAACATGCCAATCACCAGACCATCTGGGCCCAAATGTCAGCGTGTGCTCTAGGCATAGACATATCTTTTTTACACACAACGTAGATAAACTCATGAATTAACTGGCTAGTACAAATTTCAGTGCTACAGAAAGCAGAGGAGAGAGGCATGAGTGGTTTCTATTGTCACCAGAAAAGCGAGATTATCCTAGAATTCCAAATATGTCCAATCTTTATTTTTAGTTAATATGTTAATCCGCTTAACAAAATCTCCCTCTCTTAAAATGCCCCTCTGTTTTCTTGCTCGTGGGATAGAAAATGATCTTGATTATAAAAGAATCCTCTCAGGCCTTGCTTTTGGTCATTTTACCATAAACACAGAAACTATCCTCTGCCAGCCAGGCAATGCACTAGCACCGCGACTTTCCAAGCCAGGCATCGTTTCTGCCACCTGCACACTGTAGGCAGACTGGAGGGAGCACCGTGTGCGTGCCCACGTGCTCTCTCTGCTCTGGGCTCTTCTCAGAGGCTTTGGAAGTGCTGGGGTCAGCTCTGCGTTCGTTCGCTCTCCACGCAAGGTTAGCCTTTTCCCCCCATAGGGACCCCAGCTAACTTGCTAGCCCCAGCCAAACGCTTTTTTTGGAGGCAATGTGCAGCTAATCACGATTCCAGTTAGCTCAGCTGATGTGAAGATGGGTGCTCACAACGGATACGCTGTGGGGTTCTCTGATTCTGGCAAGTACAAGAAGCCACATTTTTGCTTTGATCAACTACTCTCATAAGGAACAAGCTGAGGAATGGTAGCTTTTGGAGAGAGATTTTGTTGTAGATCAGGGAGATGTGGAACAGGCTGTAGAGCACTGGACCACAGGGTTTCAGGGACAAAGGCAGTGTTCGGACAACAGGCTGCAAGCAGGGAGAGCCAGAGATGAGGCTAGGACCTGTAAAAGGAGCTGGTCACACAGGGCCAGAAAGACTGTCTTCCTCGGAGTTCAATAACACTGTTAGTCACCATAAAAATATTGGAAAATGTAAACTATGGGTGAACTTCTCATGGATTAAAAAGCTAAGCTGACTCCCAGGGCATCCCCTCTGAAATGGAGATGGGAACAGTATGCAACTGCAGGCTCTGAAGTCAGCGACCCATGTTCAGTGACATGGCCTGAGCTCCTGTGTCCCCATGCAGAGGCAGGGGGTTAGAGTTAACTGTCTCTAACCAGCATTGCTGTTTCCCTTCGTCTCACCATAAAAGTCAATGTGGCCATGCGCTGTGACTTGTCCTGGGAGATCCCATACTATTTTTCCTAGAAGCCCTTGTAGCAGAGAGAAGCTGTGAGAAGCACAAGCCTTGGAGGATCACAACCTCAGAAGGCAACAGAGGAAGAGACCAGTCCATTATAACAATAGTTCAAATCTCAGCAGGTTTTTTGAAGTGTGATTTTGTGAGCCTCGCAATGGCCGTAGACTCGCTGGCCCTGTTGCTTGTTTCCACCGTGGACCTTTCTGTAGGTGGACATGGATATTTACAAACAGCTTATTTTCTCATTTCCAAATGCCATGTGTATGCCCCCACAGTACGGCGATGGCATTTGGGGGGCTGGTGCTGAGGCTGTCTGGCCGCTCTTTGGCAGAGCGTCGGGTAGCTGGTTACGTGCTAAGAGACAAACCTTGTAAGGAAGGGCAGCCAGGGAGCAACAACCCCCACGTTAGATTTTTCCTCTCACCTATTACCAGGTGATATTCCAAAATCTTGCAGACTGCACAACGGCACTGACAATTCACCACCGCTTTGGAGAGTTCCATGCTGAGCTGTGTATAAACTTGTCCCCGGTGTTACGATCCCCGAATACCATTGTGATTCATGTGATAGCTGTTGTGTTCCTTAAACACCCCAGCTGCTGCTTTGTTACTCTTGCTATTTGGTTTTGCTGCCTTTTCTTTTTTTTTTAAGGCTGAGTTTCCCTTCCTAATGGACCATTGCAAGATAAGGATGGGTGTGGAAGAGGGCTGAAATGTGACCTGGTGATGTTAGCATCAGCAGACCTGCCAGCTCACCACCTTCTACAGTGGGTGTTTCAGATTATTTAAGGACTTCCCAAACCAGCATAGCCACACCACTAATCACAGGAGAGCCTGTAACAGCCTTTGAGCCTAGTACGACCCCAGGGGCCACATGCTGACAAGAAAGTAAAAGCTCGCCATCTCCGTTGGACACGATCAATGATCAAGTTGGACACTGATCAATGCAGAGAATTTCCTTCCTGTGCCACAAGAGATTCACTTGCATTTTCCCAAATAGAAATGTGCTCCCAGTGTGTCCCAGGGGAACAAGACTCACTTCCAAAGGAGAGAGCTGCATTTAAAGAGATCTGGAAGACGCTGCACCCCGCAATGGCACAGCAAAGCCGCTGTGCCCGTTACAGCCTGAGGAGGAAGCAGGCATGCATCGGTGAACTCGCCCGGGCTGGTGTGGCCTGCCAGTGCCCTTTAGTAGGAAAATCATGAGCGGGCCTCTTATTCCACTGAAACTTTGAGGACCTTCTACTGTTCTGTGGGTTCATGGAAAAGTATAATACCTTTTTTTTTTTAATAAATTTTCTTGTTTTGGATTGTGATGATGACAGTCCAGAAGTTTGAACCTCTGTCTGGCTCCTGCAGTCTCCACTAGCTTTACTTTGGCAATAGGTGCTCATTTGCTTTGACAAAAACAGATGACTTGCTGCGGCACTTCCTAGTGCTTTGAAACCAAAAGGTGCTTTTCTGAGCACTTTGCAAGACAGAAGTCCTGTACTTGCCAAGGCAGCCAGAAGGGAGTTGATCAGGCAGCTGGCTGGGCGGGTAGGCAGAAATGGAGTCAGAACTGGTACATTTCCATTTAGCATTTCAATATTTTCAACAGAAATCAGATTCAGTGCATTTGTATTTTCAGCAGAAAGAAAAAAAACATTTATCTATAAAACCTTTAACTAGCTGTGGTGGCAGGGATGGTGCCACTCTCTGGGCCATAGGAACCATTGGAAATGTTTCCCTTGTCCTGAATCAGCTCTGAAAGAAGGTCTTGTAGATCATCAGGAGGAGGACACGTGGTTCCTTATGCAGTCACTAAATTGCCCCATCCGGATTTACTATGCGTAGCACCATTGGCAGTGGTTGGCCTGAACAATCTAATCTTTAAAATGAGGTATCTGGCATTCCTGGTGACTAAGAACTGAAGAAGAAAAGAGCTTTTCATTACCACTGCTCACAATGCCTTCCCCAATTTTTATTCATCTTGATAACCTCAGCCTTTCTCTGTTCCTGGGTGAAAAAGGATTGGGTGAGTCTGGTCGCAACCGCATTCTTTCTGCCGGGACAAAGAGCTGCACCACATCGTTACGGTGACAAACACATTCAGGCTGGGGATACGTCAAGGGCTGGGAGCCCATTCTTTCACGTGAAATGGAAGAGAGGTATTTCATTTCTTTGTATTCCTTTGAAAATGCCCGCTGAGATGACACAGACACAAAGCAGACTCAGCCTACGCAACCCTAACTAACAAGTCCCCATGTGGGACAGGTAGTGAAACCTTCCTGCTCAGTGAAAACCAGATTATTTGAGAAGCATCTCCGGAAAGAAAATTGAATGCTGTGCCAGGCAGGAAAATCGAGATGCATGATTTACCGGTGTCTGGCCTGCCTCTCCAGTGCTCTTACCCCACCTTAATTCTTCCTTGTATGCTTTCTGTCTTAGGCTTGTAAGCCCAAGGTGTTGAGGGAGAAGAAGGCTGACTGAACATTCATTTCCTGCAAGGGTTTCCTGTATGATGTAAGAACGAGAGTGGGAGCAGCAAACAGCTCCTCAAACATTAACTGCGTTGGGATGTTTGAGACTGTGTGAAGCAAATAGTACTCAGAGGCTCGAAGGAAAGTTTTTTTCATTGGTGAGTTTAATCATTAGGGGATTTTTTTTTTTTAAGTTTTCCTTCTCCCCATCTCTCGTAGGAATTTGAAGGTTAAGAAGGGGCCCAACAAGCTAAAAGGAAATGTCCCCTCTCTTCAAGTTTATTATTGAAGGTGGCCAGATGTCATTTGTTTGTGACTAGAAAAGGGAAGTTATATTACAGAATGTGACACTTCAAACCCCATGGTAAAAACAAAAGTGAAAATGGAAAAGCATTCAGCTGCACTCATTTACATTTGTGATCCACAGCCTGGGGCCCTTTGACATGGAGATAAGAACTGAATTTCATCACATTTAGGTACGTTGTGAGTGTTGTGTGTCCTGTACATTCAATCGGGTGTTGATGAGATGAATCCGAAGCCAGCTGGGATGGTGGGTGGTGGAGAGCTAGTGGAGGAAATGCTCTACATGAACTGGTTTGAAGTAATCTAATGTTAATGCTTTTTTCTTTCTCAGACCCAGCAGGAATGCCCTCTTATACTTGCAGTCAGAGCTGTGAATCAGTACCTTGTATGGGATATGAGATCTGCTAAGAAAAGGTATATGAGGTTCTTTAGCAAGGAACTAATTATTCTGACACTTGATTCTGAGCAATAATCAGAGTCGGGGAGGTAGAAACACCATAGCTTGTAGATATCCTACTAACTTTAATAAAGAAGAGGCACCAGGCAAAGCCTCTGCTACCATTCATGGGTTTGTATTAGCATTGTGGACCTTCTGCCATTGCCAAAGAATGAGATGGCTTATACTACCTTGTAGTGCTTATACCAGCAAGGCTTCAACATGCCCACTTGAAATCACTTAAGATGTTTTTCTTTTTCAAGGCACGTGAAAGAGAGAAATCCACCAGTGAACTTATAAGTTACAGCAGAAATTATATAGGCAGCATGACATCAGATTCATGCTCCCTAGACCAAACCTGTTGCTATGAACTTCTCCAGTGAAAGAACACTCTGGAATAAAAGACACATTCACGCTATAAGTATCATTCACCCTACCTTCTCCACAAGTCTGCCAACAGCCAGTTACAATTTCTATGCCATGAATAGCCAAGGAGTGTGAACAAGAGGCGAGACCAGCAAATCCTGTCCCATAGGCTTGCAAACACGAGCAGAATGTCACGACTTCCAGCTATATCACCAAGTGCTGGATGCGCCCTGAAAAACAAACAAAAATCTCTGTGCTGTCACTCAAATTCTCTGCAAATTCTGTCTCACATATGGTCGCTTTCTGTGCATGTGCATGAGACCAGGTGTTGCTAACACAAATGCCACAGAAGTGCTGTCCAGAAGTATTTTTTTACTAGCTAGGAATTACTACCCTTGAGTAATTACATCTTGAATCTAGGAGTTCTTAGACTGGGAAGGGGGTAAAAAGTGCTCAAGTTTCTTTGAGTACTATAATGGAAAGAATAAAATGAGATCTATTCTGGACATGCCAGCTATTCCTGTATTAGTAAATTAAATAGTACCAAAGAACATCCCCAGGCACCAAAACTTGTTTATGTTGTTAAATTGTTGTTGGGATCCCTGGCACAGTTCTGGCTAATCCCAAGTAGCATTCTCCTAAAATATTCCCAGTGTGTGTCAGGAGATGGCACAGGCCATGGGCCAGATCCATTAGGTAGAGAGAATGTGCCTATCCCACGCTTTGGTGGGTGACAAAGTTCAGGAGTATGGATGTACCTAGAACATGCCTCTGGGACTCAGGGTTGGCAGAGTTTGAGGTACTAGTATAGATATAGCTACCTGGCCAGAAAAAGTGAAATGGTTTTTGCTAATTCCACTCCCACTTCGTTAGTCATACAACCAGCATGTTTTGGAAGACTACAGGAGACATACCAGAAAACTCCTGGTTACAAACTCCACACTTTCTGGGGAAAAAACCAAGGAAGGGGGGCCAAGAGCATGCCCAAGCACTCAACAGATAACGTAGCCTGCCTGGGATGGGCAAAGATTGCTCTGAGCCTGAGAGTCTCAAGGTGTGCTTTCTCAGGTGCCACCACAGAGCAGCTGCTAGCTGCGTGCCAGGCCTCATGGAGGCAGAAGCATTCAGCTGTTCAGGCTGTATTTGCATACCTCTTTGAAGAGGTTTGACTATTGCCAGTGACACCTATGCCACAAGACAGGGCTCCTCCTGCTCCAAGGTAACTCTCCATAAAGAGAAGCTACCTGAGAGAAGAAGAGAGGAGGACTCAGGAGGCCGCCTAAAGGGTACCTTTCTGGTCATACTGTCATCAAGAAATGGGATTTTATCAGGACGTCCGTAAAATCATATTGGGTAGCAAGAAGAGAAAGAGTTGATAAGCAATCAGCAAAGGGATATACATCAGCATTCACAAACTGATGAATGGGATGTTCTTTGAGAAAGAAGCAATTGTTCGTTCTCAAGGAGATCTGCAAAGTAGCAGTGAAGGAGATGGGTGCTCGCCTCAGTATCAGAGTGAACAACGCTGCCCGGGCTAAAGGAACAAGGCACGCTCCTTTCCGTATCAACATGTGATTGTCCAGGCACTGCAACTGGGTTGAAGAATACTCAAAGAGCCGTACAAACTGATCACCTGTGTAATCAGTACCTACATACTCGCAGCAATCAGAGGTCTACAGACAGTCTACATGGATGTAAACTAAACTGTTTTTCAATAGAATAAAACTAGGGTGGGATCATTCAAAGCCTCTGGAACAACACGACACCTGTTAGTTACACTGAGTGCTGTTACTGCCTCTGTGAGATACAGCAATTGGCTCTGTCTTGTGTGTGTCAGCATTATCCATCCCAGCTGGTTGAAATATTCTGGATTGCTTCACAGATCTGGTACAGATAGGCTGCCTCTGAGTCAGTGAACTGCCAGGTCACAGTGAAAACATGTTTTTCCTCTGCGCTGTCTTTCTTCACTAGTAATAGCCTAATTGCCTTGGAATTTGACGTATACAGGTTATGAGTGATTTTGTACATTTTAATCTGATCAATTGCTCACAGTAATTTATCATTTTCCAAAAGTGAAGAAATAAAGGTATTTCAAAATGGAAGTCTAATTCTTAAGTCTTCCGTTTAGGCTGCACAAACTATAGGAACTAAACTCTTGCCTTAAATGTGCAATCACAGAACTAATATGAGTGGTGGACCTGACACAAATCAGAGCAGAATTGATCTAGTTTGGGCATCGAAAGAATTTTTTTTTTTTCATTTGCCATGCAGCCTAAGGTCAGACTGTCCCAACTGCAGATAATATAAACCCCTACTATATATGAGGGGTAAAACTTTGATAGGTTCATTTGGCTTATTTTGCTATAATAACAATACCAAACAAATGTCTGACACAGGACTCAGAGGTCATCATCCAGCAGGCAATCTGCAGGACTAGCTCCGATTGTGGTGCAGAGTTCAGCTCCCCTCCCCTCCCTTCCCGAGCATGATTTATGCCTAGATGGAGCAAATCTTTGATATGCTGTGTGGAGCAGTCATCAGTCTTAGATCGCCAGGACAAATTCGAAAGGTAAATGAAGTGAGTGAGAAGAAGCCATTTCAGTTGAAAAGAGGATCTCAGAGATTTGTGTTCCTGGCATATTACTATATTCAGCGGGGCTTTCCAGCACAAATTAGCAATGGACCAATTTATATGTGCTCAGTGGTTTGGGCTCACAGGCTGAGATCAGCTAGAGGATTCCAAGAACATTCCTAGAGGAGCAGTATTTGCCCTGGAGCTGGACGCCGTCCGTCCAGAAATACACCAGATGAAGAAGCAGCTGCTAGAAAGGAGGCAGAAAGTTGGTTGCCATGAACCCTGTACATACTGCTCTGTGTCCAATATCCATGAGGAAAGGGGGATTCTGTTCTGGCTCACGGATTTACTAAACAGCAAGGGCAGATGATGAGTTTATGCTGCAAAATAAGGGACACCGACATATTATGGGTGAAATGTCAACTGTCTGGAAAAAAATCAGTGATAAAAAGGAGTGCTATGAGTACAAGGCTGGACATACCAGAAGGAGCATCATCAGTGTCTTCTAGCACAGGACATGAAAGGAAGGGGTAAAGCCTGGAAACGAGGATCAAGTCTATCAGTGAACAGCACTTGAGATTGAATGACAGAAGACAGGAAAGGTGTATGGCCATACCGATCCAGGTCAAACATAAGTAATGTTAAGATTATGGAGCAGAGTTCAAACCTGGAGCAGCCTGTAGCTCATCTAGCAGGGAGTGTGACAAGGGAGTGTGGGCTCATTTGCACAGTGGTTTTGGAAATGGGACAAAGTGGGCATCTGAGTTAGTGCAGTCAGTGCCTGGCTATTTGTGTAACAGGGCTGTGGGAGAAGGAGCAGCAGAAGGTGGGTTCAGAAGGACTCTTGCAGAGACGCTTCGCTGGGTGCACAGAGCCAGCCCTGTTCCTGTCCTGGTACAATGGTGTCAGGTGGGTTGGGACCCTCTTGAGTCCTGTGTAGGGGTCTCCGTGCTGTTGTTGCCTTCAGTCTGGGGACACGATGCAGTGAGACCTGGCCTAACCCTGAAGGCAGCCAGCTCAGGCTCAGCAGGATGCGTCTGTTCAGGCTTCATACTACACAAAAACATCTAACTCATTTTCAGGCCAGCGGCCTCCTGATATCACTAATCTACAATTGTCCACTGATGATGGAGAAGACCTGACTGAAGTGGGTCTTATTACAGCTGGATAACTATGGGTAATGGCAGCTGAATATATGTTTATGCCCCAAAAAGTGATTACACAAGACTTAAGCTGTTTATTACTTGGAGACCTCTACAAGCCCATTGTAAAGCCAGTTGGGATTTAGAGCAGGTCTCACTCACGTTTACTTTCCTACACAGCACAAAGCTACTAGGGTCAAGATAGTGAAGCATCAGCCATGAATATGCATGTAACTCAGGACGTTGTGATGTACCCACAACAAGGATGTATTCTGATGCACTTGAACATGTGTCATGTAGCCGCTAATCACAGCTGTGTCAGAGAGGTGCTAACTGCTGGAAATGGAGGTTGTCATGTTCCCTTTTCTGAAGCATAATACAAGCTGCCTCACAGGGTGGTGGATTAGTCTGGAAGACTTCTGTTAGCTCTAAGCCAGGGTGTAGAGCTCCACGAGTCCTTATTCTCCTTAGCACATCTATTAAGTTAAAAATTTGGGATGATCATCTTTGTGAATTCGTAAAAAACTGCTGCTGGTGTGTGAGCTTGTCATCATAGCTTGTCATCATCTAAATGTAAAACCACTTAGAGACAGTGATGGCCGGGAAGAAAGTTCTGTTTCACAGTGGTCAGAATTGTCTAAGCATGAAAAGGTGCAAGAAGGGTTTGCTTAGATGGTTTCTAAATGAACATTCAAATGAGAAAGGCCTGGAAAATATAAGCCATGACGGTGAATTTTTCAGAATTACATGCGTAATTTATAATGTAAAATGTGTTGCTCCTTTGCCTCAGAAACCTGGGTGCAATTTAGAGAAACACTGGAGTATGGTTTGGTTCCTGCTGAATGAAGTGGGGGTCCTACTTCCCTGAAGTATTTTGGAAATCCCTACTCCTTCTCTTCATGATCTGTAATGCAGCGTGTCTGTGTGGACTTGAAACACTTTCTAACAAGGCCTTTCTTGCGTGTAACCTCACTGAAAAGATCTGACCACGCTGCTGAGCATGTGCTGCCCAGGCTGGTTCAATAAGGCAAGACACTGTTAAATTCTGACACTGTCAAACAACATGTTGAATTTTCTTCAGCGGTCTTGAATCTCTGCGATTACATCTTTAACACATCAATAACTTAGCCTCTGGTTAGCAAGGATCGCTGAAGCATGACTAATCAGCAGATGAAAGTGTCTTTGTGGGGATTAACTTTAATGAAAAGAAAAGGGATAGTTATTTTGGTAGTTTGAAATCTTCCATAAATCAAAGCGAATACTGACAAAGCAGGTTCATATGGTAAGAATGAAGCTATTGTGAATAAAATTAAGGGAACAGCTACTTTTATATAAATCACAGGCCAGGACAGCATTTGTAAGAGAGTTCATGGGAACAAGATCATTTAACTTCTTCAGGTGTAAATAAGTGATATTTAGCTAATGTTAAAGCATCCCTAAAGAAAAACAGATGGATGAGGGTCCTTAGTAGGGAGTTTATTTTTTTGGTTTTCATTTTCTTTTCTTTTTTTGCATGCAAAGAATACCCAGCTAGTTTATCTTGGCCACTTTGTTCTGTGCAGGGACAAACAGCCAACATATAACTTGTTTTTTACTACTGCCAGAGAGGAGGTCATAGCCAGAGAAACTTTAGTCTGGATCACTGATAGCAGCTGTTTCTGGCTGGTGTAAATTAGAAAGTTTCTTGGTCTTCTATAATGTGGCTTGGAGGATCTCATGGGGGCCATGGGGATAGTGGCAAATCGAAATAAATGCAAACTCCACACCTTCTGGGGAGTATTCATGTTCAGCTCCTGAACTTTAGACCTCCTATATACTCCTGTGCGGTTAACGTGCTGTATAAATAATCACCCCTTGAGCTCCTCCAGGCAGTGACTCAGAGCACCCACGCTGAAAGCTTAACCCTCTCTGATGGCTGTATGGGAAGCCTGAAGTTAGATTGTACGTGTTGATGTACCTAACAGCCCCCTTCCCTTTATATTCTCCTGTTGGTTTATGCTGTGCCTTCTCCATTGCTTTATTGCAACTTTTAAATTTAATCCTTGTGGATGTGAGAATGAACCCCAAACTCATAATTATAACATTGGAGTGAGTGTCTCTGACTTAACTGAACATCCTTTCAGGTAGCCTGAGGCAAATGGAAAAACCACTCAGATCCAGGTTCCCTTGCTTTCAACTCAGGTACTGCTATCATATGTAGTTTTTGAAAAAAAAAAGCTATTAAAATGCTTGGTCTGCATGTTGCAGGAACTGTTGCTAAATGTTTGACTGGAAATCACAAATGCTTGCTCATCACTCTAAAGAAATGTGGCATTAAAAGTAAGGCTCTACATAGAAATATCAACTTACGGTGCTGCTCAGTTACTGTATTGGAGGGCTTCGCATCCTCTGGAGTCTTTCAGTTTGGGGTATTTTTTTTTCTTGTATCCTCTCTTTTTCTTGTGCTCTCACAGCACAAGCTTTCAAGGGACTCCTAAGTGTGACAGAGCTCTGGTGAAGAGTTTGTGAATTAGGGTCTTACCCTACTCTTTTTAGAATGTAGCTTATTTTCACATTTTTAAGACAATTTCCACATTAACTGAGGCTAATGATTAAATATTTAATATGGATCACTATTCTAATCATTGCCAGTTTTTCCTCCTTCCTATACAAACACACGTTCTATTCAAAGTCAGTGGGAATGCGTACGTGTGTGTGCTTGTGTGTTGCTGGGTTTTAAAATCATAGTTCAGTTATTGCAAATTTTCTAGGGAAATTGAAGCAAATGACTGTGTGGTTACATAACGACAAGAGTAGGATTAAAATGTAATTTTCATGGAAGAATTTACCATACTGCCCGCTATAATTAGTCTTCCATTACGTAGTTTTTAGGGTCATGGTGAAAAAATAAAAACCCCAGACCAACAAAACTCTGTAATCATGATGTTTACATGATTCATAATTTACAATGGGAAGGAAAAAGAACGTTATGTGAAAAAATGCTATGTACATTTTTGCACAACATTCTACTGATATATGAATCATGCTTGTCTTTGGTTAACTCAAGGGAAAAAATCCCAGTAATGTATGTAAGGCAGTCATGCCCACATGTCTGGGGTTTTTTATATCCAGATTTCAGTGGAAAGAGAGATACTTTTTAAACAGATGGCAAACAAGCCCCTTTCCCCCCAACTACTTAGCAAATTTAATAACATAGCTAATTATAGGACCGTGTACATTAATCCATTCATATTTTTAATGTCACAAGTCAAAAGGATCTATGGAATTGCTGCTCAGTGGCAGCTAAATTACATCCAGACAATATTCCCTCTTTAAGTATACTTTTGAGACTGAATCTCTTGGGATTTCTTTTGGCAATTCAGTACAAAAGCTAATGTAAAATTCTATAGCTGCAGCCTGACAGTGATGTTAGGAGAAGCTGAAACGCGCTCAGAGGCTGCATCTGCCTGGTCTAAGGTGATGTCCCATGTCACATTTACTCTCAAGGGTCAGGAGGAAGAAGGTGTGTCGTTCCCTGTGAATTTTCCCCTTGGCTGCAGGCTGTGTCATGGGGCCATGATGCTCCCAGGGCTGTTGGCAGGAGCGCCACAGCCACCTGCTGAGTTGGAAGGGCCATTCCCTTCCTCACTCAGAGCTACTGCATCTCTTTTAGTCTTTCTGGACCCTCCAGTCCACCACAGAGGACCTGGTAACGATTGATGAAATACTAGACCGGGTGAGCATTGATTCAAGCATGTCAAGCATCCTCACACTACTGAGAGCTGCCTGTTGGGGGTCAGCGAGTACTAGGAGCCACCACTTAGACCTGTGAAGCATCAGCCCTGTCTTTGTAAGTAAGGAGAGTGTGAGTGCTTCTTGGTGGTGCATCTAATGTTATTTTGCATGCGTTACAGCTGAAGTATGTGTGAAACTATTCATGCTGGAGGTCAGAAGCGACTTTGAAAACATGCCTTTATGAAGGGAGAGGCATGCTAATTATCTGTGAGGACAATGGCTCATTTCCCTGTGACTGACAGTCTGGAGTACCTTGTACCAATAAAAGCCTGATCTCAAGTGTCAGATGCACTGAGTAAATATATACGGGGTTCTTACATCAAAAGCTGTCTGTATGGTAAGGAAACAAGTTCAGAACTAGACGATCTCTTGGTTAGTTTTATATTTGTCATATGTGAAAGATTTGTCAGTCAGGAAGACCTGGCTGTTTACATCACCAGTTCTTTTTATGTGGAATTCAAAGCATATTACTAATAAAGTATAAAAATTCAGGTTAAAAAAAGTGAAACTTGCAAGAGAAAACAGTAATACTGTCTGGAACAGGTTAAACACCAAAAAGGGCAGAGAAAATTTAGAGTATCCAAGTTCCATAATCTATGGATCTGCCTACACATATCTGTTTGCTCCAAGTGCCCTTTGTGATCTGTCAGAATAATTTAAAAACTTTAAAAAATGTATGGAAACTAATTTAGTCACGTATCACAGACTAGCTCAGGAAAGAGAAGAGTCTCACAAATCACAGAAGGATTAAGTTGGGGGGAGATTCAGAAAAGTGAGGGTTGGTGACGTCTATTTCTGTGCAAGTGCCATCCTCACCCTCCAAGTGTAGGGGCGAGGTGTCTCTCAGTTCATTTAACCATTGTGGCACCCATTAGGTTCCCACAAAATGCTGAAAACTCAAAATATTCATGCTGCAGAAAATGGCTGAAAGCTAATCTCCTGTTTGAGTTTCTCTGCTGATTTCCATCATTTTGTTACTTTCATAATTAAAATTATTTTCTCACAGATTTTAACTCTTGGAGCTGTCAGAAAAGCAAAACTGCAGTGAGCTTACAGGCTCCTACACTACCCCCACAAAGGCAGGGTTTTTCTCCAGCTGCTTGGTCCATTCGTACAGCCCTTGGTGGGGTGGAGGTGCTGATGCTCTGGTCTGCTGCTTTCCCCATTTCTGCTGCAGTCTTCTGTGCAAAAATTTTCACCTGAAAAAGCCTCCCAGCAAAGAGTTCTACTGAGACCAGGCAAGCGACTCAGCCCTCTCTGCTACCGCTGGCTTTCTCTGGTACCTCATCCCAACCCCATAGCTAGTCTGCGCCTTTACTCTGAAGGCAGCATCCCTTCCCCATGGATGTATTTCTCTGAAGTGCCTTGCAATCCTGGAACAACCCCTCCCCTGCCTCCCAAATCCTATATTCTTCCTAAAGTCTGTAGGTTGCTTTTATAAATAGAGCATGCCCTGGCTGTGTGTCTCACTGGGCAGAGGGCCTACTGCCTGTCATCCTTGATGTCTCTCTTACTACTTGTTTCAGCTGGTTGTTTTCTCAGTATTTAAAGGCTCTGTTGTGTTCCACACTTTCAATTAAGGAGGAAAAATGCTCTCTGTGTTGTAAGAGTGAAACTGGCAGTTGTACGCTTTGGTTTGTAGCATAAACAGTTGCACAAGGATTCATTGGCAACCTTCCCTTCACTAAGGGGGCTATCAGCTAAATGTCACAGATGTGTCTGGGTCTTGCCAAGAGCTGGATATGTACTGGGAAACTTCTGAAAATGCCCTCAATTAAAAAAAAAAAAGCTCTCAAGGATGTAGTGGGCACGTGCTAGCTGCAGCAGAGGATGGAGAGTCTCCGAGCTTATAGTCAGCGTCTCTTCTTGCGCATTCCTCCTTACCTCTGGAGTCCTCTTCCTCACGTAATGGGCTGTACCTCTCCCCCCGCTCGAAGCGAGTCTTCCTCCTTAGCAGCTCACTTCTTCCGTGTGGCCTATAAAGCTGAGCTTTTCCTTCTTGGTAACAGGATCACAAATAACATAAAACATTAAAAACGCCCTAACCCCTTGACACCTGCGTTATAAGCAAAGCAACAGCATGATCTTATTGCTGGAATGCTTGCCCTCCCTTCCCTCATCACCCATGATCACCTCATGGTTTAACTACAGCCTAATCCTGCAAACACTTCCTACCCAGCAGAGCACTTACCAGCGCCTAAGTAGCCCACTGACATCGGTGGATTATTCCAGGTAGTACATCCTAGGAAAGCTAAAGAAGTGTTTGTACCACTGGGGCATTTGGTTTGCAAGCTCTTGGGGGATATTTTCTTTTGTCTATAAAGAATCATGCACACGCACGGTGCTGTATAAATAATTAATAATAACAGAACTCACATCAAACTAGCACATGTGGGAATTCATACCACTGGCTTTCCTGGCTGCTAGAAGAAAAATCACAGAACTATAGAGTGTGGAGAAAGCCTCCTGATAGCATATCTGTGTTTGTGGAGTTCACCTCACTTTTGGAAAGTGTTTTCTCTTCCTCTGCACCAGAGGAAACATTGAAGGACCTTCACCTGGCAAGAAATGCACAGGAAGCATATTTTAAGTTAATCCAAAATCTGATTAATATCTCCCAAAGGTAAATTAAAGCTCTTATCACCCCGTCTAACCTTTAATTGCATAACACAGGAGGTCTGGGTTTTATCAAACTATTGACTCTTTTTGTGTTAAGACTTCTTTGGCTTTCAGCAATGTTGCACAAATTGTTCCTTGGTGAAGGCCATAACCAATAAAATAAAACTGCTAATTTTATTTCCAATGCACTCACCTTTTTGTTCTTAAATTTTATTGTACTCTTTTCTCTCCGAAATATGACAGAATGAATCTGAATGGATCCAATTTATCAAACAAAAATGAAAGATTAAACCAGGGAAAGCAAATATGCAAGCAAAAACGGAGCTGAGAGGCCACAGAAGCTTGGAGCTCTATGTGATGTTATAATACAACTTCTGGATTAAAGAGAAAAGCAAAAGACTCCCTTTTTTTAATATGATTAAGAAGGAAAATAAACCTAAGGTACTTGGTAGAAGATAGTTGCGCCTTGACTTCAGATGCAATTGGTGGTTTCTGATTCCAAGAATCCATGAGAATGAGCCTTTCTGTAAAGATACTGAGTATGTCATGGTCATACTTTTCTCGGGCTTACATCACCTGTTGCGCAGAGGGAAGTTCATCACTCAAGTGCAGTAGTCATGAAGGAAGGTAGTTTCTTTCTCAGTAGGAAGACTTCTGTTTCCTTATGGGGAGGGTGGCATATGTACATCATATTCAGCTGCTGTACTTTCCACCTGCTTTTGCAGACCAGACTGAATTGTAAGATGCACAGGGTGAGATTACTATGAATTTTTGTTGCACTGACCATGTCTTTGATTACCAGGTAGAATATACTTTTCCACCTTCAAAGAATGCTTTAGCCACTAAAACATGGAAGTCACTGGGGTACTTTCCATCTCCATGGAAATCATGCCATTTTGTACAGAATAATTTAATATTCAGTGGTTCAGAGAGTACAAAAGTGAACATGAATAACTGCCTTTTGATTAGCTAATATTGATATTTCACTATTTTAAGGAAAAAACTTGGAACACCAAGCTCCTTCTATCCTACTCTGCAAGTACCCTAAGGACCAGGTAATAGGAATACTTTTCTTTTCTCACTGATTTAGTGAATGCTGAATAGATCTGTCCAAAGTGAAGAGGACAAGCTGGAGAGATGGATGACACGCTGCTTCAGCAGAGACTACAGCCTGGCGGCTCAGGGCATTCTCCAAAGCAAAGTGCAGAGGAATAAGTTAATCTCCAGTCTTAGCTACCAAGTAAAAACCAGATTTTTGTTGGCAGGAATTCCTCCTTCACCAGTACTTTGTAACTTGCCCAAACTGGTAAGAGTTCCTGAACGTCTACAGGATAAGGTATCCTCTCCTTGGGAGAAAGGGAAAATCCACCTTCAGAATCCCACAGTGTTTGGAGTAGGAAATAATTCACATAGCTAAGATCAAAGTGCTTCTGAACATGCCCAGAAATGGAGATTTACTTGGGCAATCTTCTGCTTTGAGAAGCTGGCTATCTGTGGACTGTAGGAGGTTTTGTGTTAGATCTGGGGTGCACAGAGATTTTTCCATACCTAGTTTGTCCCCAAGTAAGGCACTTAAATATTTGTGTATCTAGAATGTAGGTGCTTCTTAAAATAGCATTCTGTTTTCAGATTGACAGATAGATCATTTGT
>VYZW01002712.1:54137-65216 GCA_013401315.1 Balaeniceps rex | reverse complement strand
AAGGAACAAATTAACAGGGTGTCACATTAAAATAATTTTTCAACTGTAATTTAGGTAACTAGATTAATGTGAATTAATTTAGGAATACTTAAATATAACATAATCACACCTAAATGATGTACGATATAAACAATAATTAAGGTAGAAAAATCAAATTTATGTAAAAAGGAGTCGAGACTGTCAGTGTTTGTACACCTGAAATACATCTGTTGAAAGAAAATAGAGTCAGAAGGGAATGGTTTAAATTCCAAATCATGTAGTAAACATGGTGCGTCCTTTGACTCTTGGAGTCTTTCTGTAGGGAATTTTTTAAAACCTGACATTTTCTTCTGGCTTATTTTCCATTACCAGGGCTGGCCAAGCCCTTCTGTCCGGTAGAGAAAACTGTTGAATTTCTGGTAAGAATTAAAGTGATGTGACCGCAATCTATTATCATTCCTGAAAATACGTATATTGTCTGGTTTGTTTAATACCTGTGCTGTGGTTCTATTTTATAAAATGTTTAGCAAATGGCACATAAAGTTGGTGACCATATATATCAGGACTTTTTGACGTGGATGTTTTAACTGCGAAGCAAGTTTTAAGGGTGAAATGCAGAGAAGTGCCAGAAGAAAAAGAACATTTGAAGCTTATGACATAACTGAAATTGATTGAATAGTATGATTAATAATGTGGAAAAACTCATTTTCAAATGGTTTATGAAAAGCAAGGAATTCCATTGACTGTAATTCATAGGTCAGGCTACCCTGGGAGTGTTAGCACTATTAATTCAGCCTAGAGAAATAGCAAAAGTATCTATTTTCATTTTCCCTGCAAACAGATTTCTTCTACTTGTTAATTTCCTTATGTAGAAAAAATCCTGTTCGTCCATCCAGGCACCAAAATTCCTTAGGAGAGTGTTTGCACAATGGTCAATATTCTGTACCATTTCATCTTATTGCAACAGAATTTTTAAAATTATTGCTTGATTAATGATTTTGGTGACTATTAAATCACTTCGATCGTGAAGAATCATAGAATCATTTGGTTGGAAAAGATCTTTAAGATCATCGAGTCCAGCCGTACCTGTCCACTACTAAACCATGTCCCTAAGCGCCTCGTCTGCCCGGCTTTTAAATACCTCCAGGGATGGGGACTCCACCACTGCCCTGGGCAGCCTGTTCCAGTGCTTGACAGCCCTCTCCGTGAAGAAATTTTTCCTAATATCCAATCTAAACCTCCCCTGACACAACTTGAGGCCATTGCCTCTTGTCCTATTACTAGCTACTTAAAGTAGCTAGAACTAAAGTGAAAACTCAAAATCAAACTCTGTAGATTTTGATGCTACATGAAAAAGCAAGAATCATCCATAACCTGATGACAACTTGCTGTTTGAACAAATGAGCAATTTTGTTAAGTTTGAAGACTTAAGGCTATAGGTGGTGATTGCAGCGGATTCCATTGTACAGCTTCCAGGAAGTTTACCTAATTTCAGTAATTCCATTATATTTCACAGAATAGACTCAGCAGTTTCCTGTCTGCAAACTTTCTGCCTGTTACTGAGCTTGAAATTTCAGTTGCTTGAAATACAAGCTGTTGACACATAAGGGGAACAGACAGGTGTTTAATCAAGACTCTGCTTAGGTGATAAATGAACCACTGCAGAATACAGCTTACTACTCTGTGTAGTGCATCTTAATAGACAATATTCGGGTCTGTGCCAAAATTTTCATCATGTGAACTTTTGGATCCAGAGCTTTCCCAAAACTTGGCTTAATTGGTGAGAGAGATTCAACACTGTGCATGAACATCAGATTGATTTATAGCCTATTCAACACTACTAGCGTGGTAGTTTTGCGAAGGATGAGATCATAAGCAAGCAGAGAATTTGTCCTAATTAAACTATATATGTATACCGTACCTAATATGAAAACAACGCAGAAGTAAAGCAAGAGCAGTCATTATTAGGTTCTGTTCCTCCGAAGCTCATTTTGTTTGCTGTTAATGCTCATCTTATAAATGCCGTTGAGAGATCTACCCTTAAAAAACCTGCTAAAGAAAAAGATGAAAGTAATTATTACTTGAACTTTCTTAGACCTCAGCCACAAGCTCTTCTAGAGGAAACGTAGTGAAATGAGGAAAATGAAGAGAAAGGATGAAGCAAACATGAGTCAGAATAAACAGAATGCAATAAGTTGCAGAATGCCAAGAATGGAAACCTCTGCGCTCCTGTTCACATTCATGGAAGCGTCAGTTTGCTGTGAGCATGGGATGATGTGGTGTACAGGGGGCAATAAGGCTGTCCTGAAGTGCATTTCCCATGTAACTGATAAAAAATAAGCCTTGCTAAAAAAGGAAGTGACAATCCATGCATTTCTCTGGTGCTCACTGCAGATTTTTTCCCATCAGGTGTGGGAGTTACAAATGGAAGTGTATGCATGTCTGGGGACAGCAGTGTCACTGAGGTGAGTCACCAAGAGAACAGTTGGTGGAAGTGCTGCTTTCTTCTCCTCGTAGGAGGAAGCGCCAATTGGTGGCTGAATATCTCTAGTTAGTTAATAGGAAGCTCGTTTAGAGAATGTCTGAGTCAGCTATCTTTTAAGCCTGCTTCTTAAACAGATTGCCCGATGCCTATCCTAGAGAGAAGCTGTCCAGGAGAAGGTTTGTGTATGACACCAGCTGCTTTTTCTGTGGATTAATTAACGTGTTTTTGTTCCATCAGCAAAGCAACTTTCATCAACATTCAGCTCTTAGGAAGTAAAACGTTTTAGACTGTGACTGAGGTGGTACCTGTTACCCACAACTTCTATAGCATTAGCATTTGTTATTAACTCTGGCAAAATCTGTTTTCCACTTTAACTTCTCGGTAGTAAGTATATTATTCAAGACCAAGACTTGAGGTACGTAAAATAACCGGCAGTATCATGCCCATTAAGCTGTCAGTTTTCAGCAGGGCACTCGTGATATTACCTATGGCTTCCTGTCTTCCTGACTCCCTCCAACAATCTCCTCTCCATCAGCTGCCTCTCTTACGCCCCAGAAACTGCTGTCAGTGGCCTGGCGGATGGCTCATTTGACATGTCTGTCATGTTGTGAAGCGTGTGTAGGAGCTAGATTAAATGAAGAGAAAGCTAGCTCATCTGACTGCCTACCGAGGAGTTTCAGGTCAGGGAAAGCTTTCTCTACATTAGGACTGCAGTAATTGGAGGAGGAGAAAAGTAGAAGGAAAGGACAGCTCTGCGGTAAGGTAGGGAGAGGGAGGCAGCAGGGACTGCGTGGAGATGGCTGAAGTACCTATGCTGTTGGAGTACAAGAATAATAGCTCTTTTCAGTGCCACATTGGAGTCTTTGAGAACTTTTAAGGAAATCATTTACTGTCAGCTTTTTCAGCCTTAGTCTTTTAGCACACAGTCTTCTCCTAATGCTTGCTTCTGGAAAGTTGGAGGGACAAAACAGAAGTAGAAGGGCAGTGTAGAGGGGATGAATTCTGTCTGCCTGTGGATAGAAAGAGCGAGGCACCTTTCCCCTCCCCTCCCAAACCTGAGTCTTTTTATGGAGCTCACAGTAGGTTATAGAAAACTCATCTGAATAATTCTGCGCTCTCTGGGTATCAGCTGCTTTTTTCAGTAGATTTGTAATGCTCCCAGATACGGTGGTGAGGTGAGCAGTGAAAATTTCTGGCACATTTTTAAGTAAAATGAGAGAGAGCGCAGCACTTAATATTGCATTAATGAAAAATCATCCCTGGAAAATAGTGGAGAGAGTTATTTTTATGCAAGTGTAGATTTTTGATGCCAAGACAATAAAGAGAAACCACAATTTGTTCCATTAAGCTTGTATCATATTGTCAGCACTTGCCCATATGGAAAACATATAAATTGTCATGAAAACATGAAAATGGGACAATTTGGTAATGTTTTGAGTAGGCTTTATAAATATCATATGTATTTTTAAATACATAAGTGATGCAGTTTTGAACACAAAAGAACCACAGTTGTGGCAGCCAGATTTTGCTGTGTTCCCAGAGCAGCAAAATTAGCAGAGCTGCAAATGCAGTTATTCAAAAGTTGAAAATTTGGAGTAAGTCAGAAAAAGTATTAAGAGATTTGGTGGGAAACCAGTAAAAGCTAAAAGGGGCACAACTATGCATTCTTTTTTCTCACCAGAGGTCAGAATTCGTGTATGCACTTCTAGATTTAACCAAGCTTTGGTACAAAGACTCGGTCATTAAGCCCGACAGCTAACTTGGTGACTGGAGCAAACCTTCAGCTCGTGGGTGGATGAAGTGGCGGCATGGTTGGGCAAAGGGCAGAAATGTGGGCAGCTCTATGACCTTTCACCACGTTATGTACTTGTATGGGTCTGGAAAGTACTAAGGCTGGGTCTGCAGGTTTGTCCTTAGCCCTGCTGTTAAACACCCGAGTTGTACAGAATATCAGAGCTCAGCAGGTATGAATGGAAAAATGAGGCTGTTCATTAGCGGAGAATCTGGCTCGTTATGCAAAGGTAGGAGGAATCAAAGGCATCTTTGCATGGTTTTCTCTCACCTTTTCCCACTAACTGTCTTTCCCTCAAGTTATGTGTTGAATTCGTGATGGTCTCAGTTTCAGGAAAAATAACTTTGCGAACACCAGCACTGTTGGGTATTATGGTGCGTGTTCCAGTAATTGATGCAGGCCGGAGCCTAGGAGGTGTTTGGCAAGGAGAAGTGTTATTTTGGGATCCAGTTGGCCTGGGATTCCTTCACACAGGGTAATCATCCGGTAGCTTTCTGCCAAAATCCTTTCTGACTTGATTCCCTGTTTGTAGAGTCAATAACGTTCCTTTCTTTCCCACCTCGTGTAATCCCTTCCCTATGGAGTTTAAACTCTCCGGAGCACATCGCACATGCCTAGCTGAGGTCTTCTAGTGCTACTCCAGTGCAGTTCCTCACATATTAAATTGTAACTCAGTAGAGTGTGTTCTGGGCCTTGAAAACAACGTCACCTGGTTGTACTAGGCTTATGCCCTGGGTCTCCTGGGGTGCCATCTGAATGAGAACAGCCTGCGTCTCTTCTCCGCGAAGGCCTGCTGGGTGTGCCAAACCCACCCTTCTGTCGCTCCCTGCGGATTTGTGACCTACTGAACGTGGGTACTCCTTCACTGGGGAAGCTGTGCTTCCTTCTGTGGATTTTTTACTGGTTTTCACCCTGGTGCTATGAGAATTTGCTTCTGAAGCTAGAGAAATCTAACTCAAAATGCCAGTGCTTTTAAAATATATCGTAGAGGGATTCTGTGTTGGAGCCTCCCGAGAGGGAGGAAAGAGAACATGCAATTAAAAAGTAGTAATTCTTGTTGTTAGTGACAATGACAATAATAACAATGTCTGTCTTTTAAAAAAATTCTGAGAAAAGTCTACTGATTCATATTTATATAGAAAATAATATTGAAACATTTACTGCATAGCTAGTGGCCAAGGGATAAGATAAAATCCCGGTGCTGTATTTATATTGTGTTTTGCAGACCTATCTAATCTTCAGTGGCATGAGGAATGTTGTAGAAAAGTATGTCATCAAAAATTGCTGCAGCATCGTACTTAAAAAACTGTCCTCTAGAAACCAGGTCAACTTTCACTGTAGCTTATGGTAATACATACAGACACGACAGAGTTTTTTATATCTTATAATGGAGATAGTATAGATAATAATATACTTTCATCTATTACTTTTATCAGATCGTCTTATCTCCTTTGTGGCATCAAAAGTATGCGTTCAGAAAAGATTGAGATGGAAGTGCGTGCTTTATTTCATACGCGCATGAAGGGCCTGATTCTGTTTACATTGAAGTCAGCGGAGATTTCTGTCCTTGGTAGGAGCAGAAGCAACTGTCTGAATTCCACTCCCAACATTTCATTAGTGTTCTTTACAGTATGCACATGGGGAATGGAGACTGACCCTTCAAATCATGAAAATAGTTATAATTGAAAAGATAGGAGTGCTGTAACTTTGTCAGCAATTAACAAACCCGTCAGTTCTGTTCTGTAAGGGTGTCTGTGTGACCTCCCAGTGTTACAATATCCGAGTTCTGGCAACAAGATGAACTCAAAATAACAGGCGTATACTTTCTCTTTGCCTTCCAAGTCATTAGGAAAAAAAAAACTTAATTATTTTTTAGGGTTTCAAAAAATGATTGTCCTGTTGGAGAAGAAGTGATAGTGCAAGGCATTAGTGAATGGAGCTTTTCTTATGTTTTGCTGTTGTCTTGAGTGTGGAATAGGAGGTTTTGCTTCACCCAGACACAGGTTTTATAGAGTTACTTGGAAGAAGGTGCTGTTTATGTCTCCTGCTATTGTCCCAATTCACCATGTGATACTGATTTTTCAGTTGATGGTATGTTAACAGTTTTTTCAAGGTCTTTTTGTATATATTGAAGAATTCCAGGAAAAGGATTACAGTTTTAGAGAATCAATGAATAAAGTCTTTGGCAATGCAGCGGACAATAAGCTTCTGCATTTAGTTTGAGAAGAAAAATATGAGTAATTTCATAACATTTTCTTTCATCCAACAGCCTCTTTTGACTCTATGGTAGCAGCAATTGGCTGAAATAATAACTGTCTTTTTGTGAGGTCTTTAATATGGAACAATTTTTTCCCCGCTCATCATATTATTGCATATTTTTAGTTTCCTCTAGGGAGGACTGTTCCTGAGAGACTTTGGTTGATCCCAGTTGTTTTGCCCTCCTTCATCTCCAAAAGAGGCTGAAGTTAAATAAGCAGTATAACTTTCAAACAAGTCTTCTCAGGCAACTACAAGATCAGACCAGTTGTGAGTCACTTTCTCCGAAAGGTTTTAGACGCTCAGCTCATGTAAGCATCAAGTTATCTAGATATTTCTTTCAATTTCATTGATTTCCTGAAACTGTAAATAACCTTGGAAAACTCGGTCACACCAGTAGGCTCGTGAAGCCACCTTTCTTGTTGTATTTAGAATTTTTTTTTCACCAGACCCAGGCAGAGTAAGAAACTTTATGATTCTATAAAATAGTGGAAATTTGAATTAAATGCATAAACTTCCTATTGATCTCATTAAAGAAGTTTGTGTTTTTTTTTTTTTTTCTGGCTTTTGTTTATCTTTAATATTTTTTAATTTGGTATGTAGTTGGGGAGCACAATGACAGGATTTTTCTCTTCTTTTTGGAGACACTAATAAAGATTGTTAATTTTAAAATAACATCACTTTTGAAAACGCTTTTCAAATTCAAGAGCCAGTACATGGCCAGTTCTTTAGATCTCCTTAAACCTTTAGTGAGATTTTTGTGCTTTCATTGGTGGAGGTATAGAGAAAATATTTTCCTAGTTTTCTGTTGGTTTAAGAGGCAGAGGGTATCTGTGGTGAGTCATGGAGGAGTTTAGCCGTGATACCTTACTAAAATGCATTTTGGCGGAGGATGAAGTAACTACTCAATCTGTTGTGAAGCAAGAGAGTCTTTCAGCCCATTTTTCAAAGTGCTCATAGTTCCCATTTCAAGGCAAGTCAAACAATAAAAGTAGTGAGCAAAGAAAATTAATGTGTATCTGGAATACTTTAATTAAAAATAATAATTATAATGGACCCATGGCGCTCATGAGCTCCTATTTTCTTCTTATTGTTGATTGATTCTGCTAAATTTTACTCTCACAGCAAATTATGTTGCTGTTGTGTTACATTTCATATTTGATTACTGAGAGATAGTGAAGCAATTTAAATGGGACTTCTATCAAAAAAAGAGCTCTGCTTTTGAACTGAAACAGTATCCTTTATTTTAAAGATAGTTGTTTTAGTACAGGGATTTTATAATAAAAGATTTCACAATAAAGATCCCAAGCACGAATTTAATACTTTAGATGATTGTTTTGAAAGCATGAAGTAAGTGGTGACATCCAGGACATTAAAATGCAGCCTTCTTAAAGACAGAGTTCAAACAGCGTGATTATGGAACAATTTCTATATATGAAATTATTTCCCATGCAGGCTTTGCTTCTAATCACAGGTTCCCATGCAAATACCTGTTGTATTCTTTGTCCTGGAATGCTGTGCTCCTTCTAAGCATGCTGTCCGCTCTACCCCAAGAACCCCCTTTCCGTCGGTAGGATAAGCTAGTTGTGTACAAGCTGTTTCAGTCTGGAAGCCTGCTCTTCATTTTCTGCCGATAAAGTTAAATTGCACATGTTTTTGTTACTTGATGCACATCCTTTAAGACAGGACAGATCTCTTTTCTCTGAATCTGTAACTCTAGCAGAAACTGTAATTTTACCTTAATTTGCAGTGATTCAGGTATTTCACACTACAGTCCAGAATGATATAGGGATTCTGGCAAGAAGAGGAGAATGACTGTCAAACTGTCTTTACTAAGAAACCTTAAAAGTAAAGTATGACGCTGCAGATATTAAGGTTTATGAGAGTGACAGAGGTTGCTATCAGAGCAGCAGTCTTTAGAAGAGGATTGTGGTTCGATTGTCACGGCTTACTGAAAACAAAGATAAAGCAATGGTTGATTTAAGAACACTGTCTTTTTGTTATGTGTTCAGTAAGACAGAGAAAGTGGCTTCGAGCAAATCTGATCTGATTCTGAATCTTTTCCTCCAAAACTTGAAGAGAATCCAAACAAAGTGACGGGCTTCAAGTAATACGACCGCATTTCCTTTTTTGTGTGTTTTCTAACTTCTTTGTGCGTTTTCTAACTTCTTTGTGCAAGAAAAGGTTGTGCGAGAGAGTGAATATTGTCAGGAACTTTAAGGCTTTACTGAGTAAACACGTTAAGAAACGTCAACTTTGAACGTGAGTGTTGATACTGGACATCAGTGGACTCAAGTCTTTGACAGAAGTTATGCATGTTTTTAAATGTATTGCTTGGAACGGCATATGTGAAAAGATGTTCAGAATTCGAGCCTCATTTTCTTCGTTCAGAGGAGAGGTGGCAGCAATATGCAGGGCTGCTCACAGGTCTTCAGATGGTTCAGTTGTGGGATAGAGCAAGAGCTAGTGGAAGATGAGCCAGTTTTGCATACTTGAGCAAGGAGGCAAGGAAGAATCACAGGCTTCTGAGGGGAAAAGGGAGAGCTATGTCATTCCACTCATATACTTACGAGCAAAACATATCTATTTCAGAGACTGACCAAATTGGAAGAACAGAAGTAATGCCACTCTACATCAGAACATAAAGTGGCAGTTGATTCAGCCTCTGAAGAAGAAAGAAACAGAAAACAAGTCTTAAACCACAGGGTGTGTACAGAATGTGAAGGTTTCATGATCAAACATTGTTTATCCAAAATATTCTTGTGAAGTTTTCAAATATTCCTATCTTATCTCATGAGAGAATCAATCTGTCCTCAGTGTATTTTCTGACCTTCTTATTTTCTGACCAAAATAGNGACTTGTACAGAATAGTCACAGAATCAAACTTGCAAAGTTAAAGAAATAGCTGTATTTGTTTTGGCAATTTCTAATTTTGTTTTGCCTGGAACACAGTGAGTCTGCACACACCTAATTGTGTCCAAATATTGTAATAATTCGGACCAGATAAGAAAAACACCCCATCAGATATGGAGAAAGAACATAGAAGAAGTGTTATTCTCTGATTATGGTTTTGAAAATAACCCGTTAAAAGAACAAAGTTATTAAAAAACTTTCATAATTATTTAGAACTCCAAATAGACTTTAATTCATTTGATTTTTATAGACTAGTAGTCTTTAATCTCCATTGCAGAATCTGAAGTGTACCTGTTACATACTGGTAAATTAGTTGTCAATCCCTTGGGCAGTATATTTTAATATCAGTATTATATGGTAGATGATATAAATCTTGTGTACGGTATTATTAGCTTAGGCAGCTGCTGACTTAAAAAGGCCAGTTTAACAAGTCACCACTGTATTATGTTTAATTAGGTACAGTTTATATAATGAGGTGTTCAGTTCTAATGGAAAGACATGCTGTGAGCAGCACATCTGCAGGAATAACTATTACAATCAGCATTGCAGAGACCCATGGAACTGCAAATTAGACTTACTTATCTAGAAATAAATTACATCCCAATGCCTTCATAAAGCTCATTAATTAATTCCACTGGCATAAAGGTCTTTTTCTTAATTTCATGTTCCATTAGCATAATAAACACAATTTGAGTTACAACAGTATGATCAGTTTAATGGATGCTATTTATTTTAGTTTTTTATTTAAAGTCCCGGTAACATAGAATTAACATCAATATGCTGTTTGGTCCTTTATTAAAAATTCCCATAGGATAACCAGCACAGATGTTCAATACAGCATCATATATTTGCTGCATTTTATGACTTCACTAATTGGCCATATGGAAAGGTGTTGCTGGGATTTACTTTTTTTTTTTTAATCTGATAAATTATATGGATTGTAATAGTCACAATTGGTTACTATGTGAAGTTGGACAGGTTAATACACACTGCATGCTGGGAGCAAAACAAGAGTAACCAAAGTTTTTATGTATGTTGATTCATAGTAAATAGTACCAATATACTTCTTGGTATATTAAAATCAGTTTCGTTAATGTGTAGTTCCTGACATAATTATAATTCTTTAATTTATGCAGATACTGTCTAATCAGAAGGAAATGTTACCAGCTATTTGTTTAGTCACAGTTGGGTTATAGACAACCTGATTGTTGTTCCATTCAGCTTTTCTCGAGCTCCACATTTCATGATAAACTACACTGTTAGGAACACCTATGGTAAGATGTTGTACGTTACTAGAGCAAGAGGTTTCATTGTCCATCCAGCTAATACGGGTTACTTTGAATGGAATCCATACCTATGGTTTTGTTAGTTTTTAGCAGACCAGGAAAATGTCTTAACAAATTTTGGTTTTGCCTTGTATTACCCAGGATTTTATGCTAAAGCCTACCTGTTAATATAACCGAGCTAATTCTGTCATCAGCTTGGTGTGTGTCTTTTCTAAGGCTTGTCTCTTCCATTGTTTTTCCATTTCCTTGTCTTATTTCTCCTCTCTGCATTTAGTATCAATGACTATCACTACAAATATCTTCTCCTTCAGCCTATAATGTAGCCACCCTCTAATGTTACGGAGTGATTTTGGGTAATACTCATGTGT
>VYZW01002712.1:40714-53590 GCA_013401315.1 Balaeniceps rex | reverse complement strand
AAAGATGAAAGGGAGGTGACAATAGGAGGTTGATTCTGTCCCACATTTAAGAAACGGTGACTTGAAAAGCATGTGCATTTTCAAATTCTTACATAGATATTTGTTATGTGGTTCAAGCTGGAAATGTATGGTATAGGTTTTTCAACAATACTAAAAACAAGCTGGACAAATAGTTCCAAGCCTTAGCCTTTTGCAGGTGGTTGGGCTTGTTGTAGCTAAGTAGACAATCACGTATAGTCTTTCTTTAGCAGTCTAAAATGAACCCTGTCCCAATTATGTGGGGGTGTGTAAGCTAAACCTTGCTCAGGTGGCAGCGAGCTGCTTGAGGGGATGGACTGAATGCATTTGGGACAGAGGGAGAGGCAGGTGGTACCCTTGGAAAATAGGGTGTCAAAATGATTCAGGTGATGATAGCTCTTACTGGATTGCTATAAAGTAGGAGTGATGGAGTGAGTTGAGCAGTAAGAATCCATGGGGACTCTGCAGCCACCTGTAGAGCTTCATGCTAATTCTTTTTTGCTTGCTATACCTTACTCTGAGAGCTTAAACTTACCTCCTGTTGTTAGCCTGTGTGATTAGCTTATGTTACAAGTGCAACATTGCCATGTGGTTTTGCAGGTGAACATACTTGAGGAAGTTTTATCCTCAGGAAGAGGATAAAGCCACATGGCTTTATAGCTGGTTGTACAGGGCTGTTTCTGTGTTTTATTTTGATATCTGAGCCTGTAACTCCAAATTCACCTACAAAATTATATTCATAATGACAAGTGACTGGCACAGAAGATTTTGGAGAATCTTCTACCTGCCATTGCCCTGACTTCAGGTCACCTGAGATATCAGCCTATATGAAGTTGAGCACTTCGAGTTGCCTGGCAGTCCTTTGGGTATGTGACAGGTATTTTTTTTCTCAGCTGTCTTTTGTCACAGACACCACTATCCTATCCCCGCTTCCAGCACCAACTTTGCACTGTGCAGCTGAACAGACAGGACAGTAGTTGGCTTTGTAAGGCTGAGTGCAGGGCCTTGCCTGAAATGCACCCAGCAATTTTCTTTGATCTGTTGGATTCAGATTAACAGAGGAGTCTTGGGATCAGAGACAACAGGTTCTTCCTGTTGATACTTACTCACCTGATGGTTCCTTCTCTATCCCAGTTATGATTGGGTTTTCTTAAAATCTGAGAGGATGGAGAAAGAACGAACAGCACTCAGGGAATAAGTAGGCACTTTTTGTTGAATGTGTCCTAAGACGCACACATCAGAAGGAGATGATTGTTCATGGAAGGGCAAAGCTATTTTATACTGCTGCACTGCCTATCACCCTCTGCGGGGAGGTGTTCTGATGAAGGGCTGACAAGAAAGAATAGGGAGAAAATATAGCACAACAAAAAGTTGCTGCGTATAGGTTTAGTCTTCTGAAATAAGGCATCTTTTGAATGTTGCTTGTCATCTGATAGAGAGAGAAGTAGTGGAGAATCATTCTGTTTCGAGTGCAGCAGGTTTTTGGTTTGAGCCTGATAGGAGTTCAGCAGCATACCGTGTGAAATGCAGTTTCAGTGCCTTAAGGAAAGGTGCCTCTTGTGTTTGGGGTACTGCAGTATGGCTGGATAGTGCAGATCGGTAAAATACTTTCTTGTTGTCAAGGTTTCATGTTATTTATGAGCAAAGTTTGTTTTATTCGTTGTCTTGCAGATTCGCTCAGCTAAGTGAGGTCTTCGATGTTTTTAGGCTTTTGGGAATGGAAGAAAAGATGTCATGGACTAGAGCATAGCTGCCTCATTACTCCTGGTCTGGCCCAAGGTGAGAAACCAAAGAAGGTGGCTCAGGTACATCTGGAAGTATCAGGTAATACAAACCACTGTGTCCTAAAAACCCAATGCAAAATCCAGCTTCAGGTAGAAGATAAACATGCCCCTTTTGTTTTTAGGCTCTGTGTGTGTGCCCATGGCTTAGGATAGAAAATCCCGTTGTTGGGGAACACAGGAAAGCATGGCTACAAGTAGCATTTCACAGGCATGGCTGGTCCTGGGAAAATTTGGCTAGGGAAGAGGCAAATTGCTGTTAACGTCAACCGGAGCCCAATCACACAAAAATACAGTCGAGTCAGAATAAAACACCTTTGCCACAGAGACCTCAATTCAAATGGAACCTTACTGTGTTGCCTGGCTAGAGAAGCTCCAACAAGAATAGTTGAGCTTCTCAAACCTCTCAGCAATACCTAAAGACTTCCTATCTCATCGGTGTCCTAATAATGAGAGATGGGAGATTTCTTGTTTCTTTAAAACAGTATAAGGAATAGAAATGGAATTGAAATGCTTTGTAATGCAGCCTTAATACAGACATTGACCAGATGTCAGGTTGCTACAACTGAGTAAAATGTTAATACAGTGAAATGTATTTCTAAAAGCCATCCAGTGCACGTTATTTCCACAGGATATTACGGATGTTTTATTTGCAGCTCAGTGATAAATATTTAAAGAGCAGAAATATTATTTAAAAAGCTTTTATGACTACAGGTGTCACTTTTCCTAATAGAATCTATTTCCCCTAGTAGTTTTTATCAGTGATCCTGTAAGCATCCATAGAAATGTATGTATTACTTTCTGCTCACGAATGCTATCTGTAGCCTGTACTTTGCATGATCTCGAGGAAGCAATATCAAGTACCATGCTCAGGCCTTAGACTTCAGACCACCAACTGTAGCTTTCTGGTTGGTGATTTTTTTCCACAGTTCTTGCTTAAGAAAGTAGATAACTTGTAGAAAAAAAATTGTCAGACAGAAATGCACAGAGAAACTGAACAGTAACGCTAATGTTGAATCCACAGGCCTTGTGACCTTTTATATTTGTTTAAGCAACCTCTTTTAATTAGTAATAGATACTATTGCCCTCAGATAAACATTAGTGACAATTGAAACCAGCACATTATAAGCAAAGGATTTGTAGAGATTTAATGCATATAGCTGAACTCAACTTCTTTAAGAAGTTGCTTTGTTCTTGTCATAATGCTTGAAGTTAATGGACAACTAAAATAGAATGGCTACATGTGTCATACATTGAGTGAAGAGGACTGACTAAAAGCCATTAGCGCCCAGAAGAGAAAGACAAAGGCAGAAATTATATCACTTCCAGATGAATCCTAACTATTCCCCAAACTCTGTGCTAGTATGAGAGGCAAGAGGCAGGGCCATTAATGGGAAGGTCAGATAGTGCAATTTTAGCCAGATTTTCTTGATTGAAAAGGCACTGGAAAATTATCTAGAATGCTAGTGTTACGGAATCTACAAAATACTTTTTAAAAACTGGTTTAATGGCTTGATGGTTTAAGTGACAATTCTACCTGTCATACTAAAAGGGAAAGTTAGCTTTCAACACTGCTTATGGTAGAAGTGCTAGAAGAGCTGAGTTATGCTGCATTTTGAAAAAAACTTTTAATTCTTTTTTTGTTTCTTCAGAATTTTCTAACGCAGTTAAGGTGTAAACCTTAAAACTCCCTGCCATTACTACTGTTCTCGAATTGATTTAGTGTCAGCTCTCATAGCTTCTTTATTCCTGAAGAACTATTTTGCTAATAGAACTCTATCAGCATTTTATCCTTAACAGTTTAAAAAAATAATAATTTAATAGTGAACTCCCCCACATCCTAATTATAGAATTTTTAATCAGTTTCATCAATCATATTTACTATTCATATAATTAAGGTGCATTTCAAAACAGTCCGCTATCAACATCAGATACTAAATACAAAACAGGTACTAGAATATATGCAACATGGAAAACTCCACTGTAGACTATTTGCATGTTCCTAGAAAAACATGTCTTAAACCCTTCTCTTCAATTAGCCGATGCGTTAGCTAGAGGTTTTTGTACTGAAAACGGTACATGACCTGTTGGTTTTTGACATTTGATTTCTCCCACTTCTCAGCCACTGAACAGCGTGGGTATCTGCTGGGCATCTGCATAAAGTCGGTTTGGTAGCAGGCATCCCTATCTACTTAAGTTTACCAGTCTTGAAATTCTGAAGTTAGACTAGTGCCGAAACTTAGGATGGAGGAAGAGGAAAAATCTTAAAATCCTCTTTCTGCTAACCAATAAAAGTTGCTCCAGCCAAAAATACTCACGTATTTATGGCCTCATGATTAACATAAGGCAACATTTGCTCTCAGGCCTTTTGTCAGCTTTGTTCTCCTGTCACTGCTTTTTGTTCTTTACTCTCCTTCTGTCAGTAAATCCACATGAACAATAAGTGAAAGATCATTCTGTTAGTATAATAAATACCGTAATGGATCATTGGTTGGGCTGACTTATCTGCTGCTTGAAGTTTGAATGAATGTCCACAAGTTGCGGTAAATCTGTTTCTCTGTAATGGAGCAAACCCCAAATACTGCATAACAAGAATCATTGAGCTGGAGACACTACAGCTCTAACTCTTGTATCCTTGGGCTCTCAGTTTGTGTTGGATACCACTTGCAATTTTGGATGAGAAATTGGACAGGCTACAATAATAGGTGTTCTGGTTAGTGCTGGCTGCAAAATAACTACTTGTACCAAACAAATGGTGTTTTGCTGTAAGAGGAGGAGATGCTACTGGTTTTAGATTAAAGCCTTTCTTTTTCCCATTTTGGATGCACACATTTTTCTGTACATCTGTGGAAGTACAGTTCGGAGGAAGGTGGAGCAGATGTGCAGTCAGGCAGCGGTATTTTGTCATGTGACAGCGCAAGGAGAACCAGGTGACATTTTAAGGTTTGTGTTGTGTAAGAGGTCAGATAAAATTATATAATGATGCCTTTTAGCCTTGAAAATTAATGAACCTGTCCTCTTTTTTTTTTAATGGGTGAGATTTCTGAGACTTCTTTTCCATTTCATTGTGTTAGAATGTGAACACTCTTTGTTGGTAATAGTTAATTATTCTGGTCTGTAGAGATGATGACACATTCAGGACCAAAATGGAAAAAAAATGCTGATGTCACTTTTACTGAAGTATTCCTGCTAAATTTTCTTACATGTAGTGATGTAATGTAGTTGGATGAATCGTGTTCATAGTATGTGCAAACACCCTTTTCGAAGAGAACTACGCTTTCTGCCACTTCTAAATAACCTAGCTTTTTTTTTTTTTTTTACTGTGCATTAAAGGCATGTGACTTCTCCACTGTTCATAGTTTGTCATGAAAAATATCAATGTCCACTGTTCCCTTTATGCCTAGATATTATACAACTGTCAAAGAAAAAAATGACATTCTTCCTTTCCCTTAATATTTACCAGCTTAAGAGATTTTGTTGTCAGTCTAGCAATCTCAGAAGGAAATAAATGACTACATAGTATGGAACCTTCAACTGAAAGACTCACATTGTCTTCCTTTTTATTTCTTAGGCCATTTTCCATCAGCGCAGTGAAATGAAAGAGAGCGCTAGTGCCCAATGTGTCGAAAGCTACACCGATTTTCAGTTATGTTTTGCTTTTTTCCCCTTTTGCTCTTATTTATCCTAAATAGATTTATGACTTGTCCTGAGGCATTTATCAGTCAAATGTGACATTGTAATCAATTTTTTGAGTTTTTAACCCAAAGTGAATGTCAAATGGCAACTGAAGGCACTCAGCACCTTACAGGATTGGGCCCATAGTGAAAGTTGATGTTTGAAGAATAAACATTGTATAATAGTTTTAAAGAATTGCTAGACTTCATTACGAAATTTTGCTTAAACTGGTGGAAGAGCATGGTGACGTGACAGGATGTACCTAAGGATGTATCCTAATTTCATAGGATAGGATGACTGCACTGGGCAAATAATATACTGTAAGATGTATGTCCCGATTTTAGATAATGCTTTAATGACCGTTTATAATTTGGAAAGCACTCCAAGCCCATATATATTGCATCCAGAAAACAAGCCTGCAGGTTTCAGTGTGTTTCTCGATTTTACTCTCACGTGACAGCTTAACTTGTTACTACTTGATTATAATGAGGTACTTGATTTTCATCAACAATAATTTCTAAGTGAAGTACTTTATGTTTTTTAAAGTAGGCTTTGCTTAATATTGTGTGATTTCAGCCAAGAACATGAACTTCTGTGCCTCAGTTTACTTATCCATTGTGTGAGTAATTTACCTACCTCAAATATGATATCCAGCGTCAAAAAATGTCTACGTAGCATCTCAAGCTCCAGTTGATCTTAACAATAAATTGACCTTATCCCCCATACTATGATATATTGACCTCTGAAATCCTAAATGACACTGATGTTTTAGACCTTAAAAAAACCCACTGTATCTTTTCTAACATCTTCTCTTTTCTCTTATTAGCATAGCATGCCTCTTTTTCAATCTTGTTGTACAATTCTAATTTCAAAGTCCCATGTTTGGCTGAGTTTCTAACCTCTGAAGAACTCCCCAGGATTAATCAAAGCTTAGTCTGTGTAGAGACGGTCTTTTGATTCTCTTCCTTTTGCTGGCTTTAACAAGATATTGCCTGTGTAAGCAAAATCAATGTTAAATGCTTGCTAGAAATGTCTGGAAGTTAACATAAAAGGTTCTGTCACACGAATGACGGTCCTGGAGAAACTTGAAAACCGCTTACATTTACGTCAGGTTTTGCTTCGAATGCTGCAGTCTGGCAGTGGAGTCTGGCAGCACCCGGACGCGCGCACATGGTCGCAGGGCTGAGCTTCACTGAACCATTCTCTGTGCAAAGTAAAGGTAACCGAAAGAAACTGTGAACAGTAGAGTATTACTGGAAAATTATTACTGAAGCATTACTTGCGTAATCTGTGTGTATAAAATATACAAATCCTGGTTACTTTTCCATTTATGTGCTGGAGACTGTTTGAGGCCCTTGTAAGGACACCAGCGGTGAGATGGCTGGGGGTTATAAAGAAAAAAATTATAGAAACCATTTTAAAAGATGCTTTAGTGAGGGAATGAATGACTTTAACTGGAAAGGTATGAGGATGGGAATTCATTGTGCAGCCTGCCATGGGCAAGCAACTGATTGGGAGGGGAAAAGGGAAAAACACATTTCAAAAAATGAGTGTGCACTGTTAGAGAAAAATTGTTGGCTACTCAAAAGTATGTGTCTGAGAGAGAATTGACCCATGAGACGTGAGCCCAGAAAGAGGTTCAGGAAAGGGAAATGGATATGGATTTTTAATGTCGTGTGTGTGTGTGTATCACGGGTGTGTATCTCTATATATGTATATTTATATGTGAGGCTCTTCTGCTCTTCCAAAAAGAACTGTGTGTGGAAATCTTGTGAAAACCGCCGTGTTTGCTGGCTTTGCTATTACACCTGAAGGAGTAACCTCGCAACTGAGGAAGACATGGATGTATGGAAAATCAGTGCGTATGCTGTAGGGAAGTCTGGTGGTCTAGCATGGGTCCCGATGATGAGAGCAGCAATTCTGCGTGGTGCTATTCTCAGAGGGTTATAGGGCAAGGACAGAGAGATGAAGACTGCCCAAGAAGTGTGACACAGTACAGAAAAGGCAGAGAGGGGACCTCTTCTCAGAAATGTGTATTCTGACATGCAGACCCCAGCAAAACAGTCTGGGAGTGTTCAGCAAGCGGAGCTTTATATATCTTTAAGTATTATGAATTTTGAAAGAGTTGAGAGGTTGAGAGGTTTGCCTTGAGTGGTTAGTAGATACTGGTTGCCTGAGATGTATGATTTTTTTTAAGCTGCTTTTTCTGTGAGGGATTGTAATAGGGCAATGGCTTCATTCTCTAGCAATAACATCCTGTGGAGATGGTGATTTTGGATTTTTCGCAGAAGTGCCTGCTTGTTACACACAGCATTTTCCTTTTCTCAGAAACCCTTGTGATACACTTATGTGGGATTTTATTTATGTCTTTTCAGATTCAGAGAGCTGAGCATGGATCCCAGCATGGAGGAGAGTAGATTTTTTTTATTCCATAAGTCAAGTCAGTGGGCAGTCATGATAGGAACTTCATTCTAAACATTCTGTCTTACCCCAGCAGCAGTGCTGGAATCCATAAATGTAACTGCTTACCTTTCCTGGCGGCTTAATCGGCACTGAACCTGTTTTAAAACCAGACATATTCTTTTGGGTTATTGAAAGGCTACGTTCCAAGTTGTGGAACTATGAACGGGACAGATATGTATGTAGAGCTTAAAAGATGCGCTTTCTGAAATCCATAATTATAAAGTTTGCTGGAATACCCACAAAGTGGTTGAAATAGATTGGTGTGCTGTTCTTTGTGGTGTTTTTTTTCTTTTTGTTTTGTTTTGTTTTTGTTTTTCCTGAATGGGAGAAATTCATACGGCTATAAATCACATGAGTACTTCAAATTTTCATTTCAGTTGTTGTGTTTGTGAGTGCATTCATATGTGTGTTTGGGAGAAAGAAAGAGAAGGCAAGAAACACTGTGTACATGTGTACTTGAATATAATATATATTGAGCAATGACCAAGGTGGCAGAGTTTGAAGATCAGATTTGTAAAATTGCTCGAGGCTTGTCTGACTCTCACGCTGAAACCTGTTAGCAGTTCCCACTGACTTCAGTGAGAGCAGAGTTAAATTAATACTGAAAGCTTTTGAAAATTAAGCAATTTATTTTCTGAACTGTGATTGAATAGCCTGACCTGGTTCTCATCTGCTGCTATTGAAAATTTAAAATCAGCGCAATTTTCTTAATCTCCAAAATTTGTTGAACGCTTGCCTGTTCTTTTGTCTCCTTGTGCAAATCCTGCTGCCTGCCTGCGGGAAGCTCTGCATGCTTGTGCTGTTCAGAATGAGATGATTCCAGTAGTGTGCTTTTCTATTGAAAAGAGCCTAACTGCTGTTGAAGATGGTCAACTGCCATGCTACTGAATTACTTTCTTAGATATATTTCTTAAAAATCTCTGCCAGCATCTCAGAAATGACGAATTTTAAGAAAGTGAGAGTTACTGTGTAATAAATTATTCTTTTACGGCAAACCCTTCCTATTCAAAGTAAGCTACATTGGGGGAGTAAATTAGAGTAGCGTTTTGCTGAAGTTGTGTATTTAAAGGAGAATTATGCATAGTGCCCTTGTTTTGCCAGATTCAAATAGCTACTCAAGAATCATAAATGTTTCAACAGCCTGAAGCATTTTTTTTTCAAAAATACACAATGGCATTTGTTCTTTTCCTCTGCGGCTTTCTTGGGACTGTTCCTATTTAGGCTACCATGTTCAGAAATATTAAAGACTTCTAATATAAGCATTTAGATACTTTATTAGCTTGGATGCAAAGCGGAGAACGGTGACTCTAGCTAACAAATACAGCTGCTTCTTGGGCTGACTGGTCGATTTTAGCAGTGCTGGTTTCCGTATCCTGAGATATGCATTGGTGTAGAGAGGAAGAAACAGATTTCATTCTGCCTCCAAACTTTCTGTTTGTTTTTGTGTGGGCTTTCTGTGTTTGCCCTTTAAAAATATACAGTCTTGCTCATTTTGGATCCTAGCCCCAAATTATTCTGGGCATTCTTCAGGCGCAGAGTTATGGGCGTACAGATTACACACTCTACATGTGGGGTTTTGTGAATCAGGTGTGCATAAAACTTATGCAGTATTACATGTCTGTGTGTAAATTGTATAAATTTTGAATCCAAGTGATACACAAATCTTCAGTGAATAGGTTGCAGAACTCCCTGTCATTTATTTTTATGGCTAATGGCTTTTTTTATATTCCATTTTCTACAAGTTTTCATTAAGCAGTGCATGTGAAGTGCTTCAACTTGACTTTGATGCGCTTTCAGTATCAGAAGGAAAGATCAGACCTTTTATCTCTAAACTACAGATCAATTACCTTTCTAAACACTTACCTCATAATTTTCCTTTAAATAAAAAAGAAAAAAAAAGGTACTGCAATCAACTGTATTAAGACAAGAAAAATGAAAGTGGTTAGAAAAAATGGAGGCATCACCTAAGATAAGACACAAGGGAGCATGGACCTGCCATTGTAGGATTAGATACAGGTGCACAATAATCATATAGAGTGTAAAAGAGGAAATGGTACCTTACATTTAGAACAAAAAAAAAATCCTTAATTTCTTGAAGCAAGAAGATAGCTGGCTTGCTAATGAATTAAATATGTGACAACTTTTAAGTGCAGCACAGCTGCTGAGTTGTCAGAGCAGGTGACTTTGTCATCAGCGGATTTTGATGGTATTATGCTTAGGATGAAATAACCACTTGTTTCAAAAAACAGTCTCTAATATCCTATGTGAAGGTCGGTCTCATAGATTTCATGCCTTAATATTCTAGCTGACATTCCCATTTTCTGAAGTATGAGTCTTTAGATACATAAGTCTTAGATATTGTAGTATCAAGAAGGCTACTATGTGCAGCATTGCAATTAGGTAGAGAAAATCCTCTTACTATGGTACATATGTGACCGGTAAACCGAAACTTCCAAATTGCTTTTTTTTTTTGTTTATACGTTTTTACTAGGACTCTTGTAATAGTGCAGTCAGGTTCTAAATATGAGTGCTTTCCGATTCAGCACTGTAAGGCTTAAAAAAAATCATTTAATAGAAATAGCATTGGAGTTCAATGTAGATAATAAAATACTAACATCCTCTTACACAGCTCTCGGCTATGTAGGTTCAACTTATGAGGCGTTTTTCTTTTCTCTTGAAGTGACATGACATTGAGTTATTATTTCAGAAAGGAAGAAGTGAAACTGTTATTTTATTCATTTATATTCCAACAATATTAAACATGCTAGTTTAAAACCACAAGAATCCCCCTCTTTGAAACTAACAAAATAGTCAAATGCAGAAGAAGCTATTCAAAATTGTCTTTTAATAAAAGTTTAAAGTCTTCAAAATATATTTGCCCCTCGAGCAAACTTTTTTCATTTAATATTGTGTCTGTTAATTAGTGCTTCAAATTTGCAAATTCTTTATTGGTTTATATCAATGTAATACCCAAAGCTCATCTCATTGCCAGATTTGAATGAAATATGATCCTGTTTATTCTATTAAAACGAAGGCTTGAAATTGTTACCCAAATGCCACAGGAATTCTTGCCATTTTCTCATCAAATTCCTCATCAGATTTTTTGTTAAAGTCACATTGTTTTAGATTTTGAGCCTTGGCATTTAAATGAAATTCAATGTGCCCCAATGGAGAAAACATCTGCAGGGACATATTATGTACAATATCCATTCCAATCAAGCAGGAGTGTACTGTGTGACTGAAGAGAAGCTTATTCTTACTCCACTTAGATTTACCCTGATGTGGCTATTGAGTCAATCTGTGAGAAGAAACGTTTAGAAAATTAAACTAGCAGAACGGGAAAGGGTTTTTTTAATACTCAGAGCAAACACTTCCAGTTGCACAACATTAATTTAAGAATGACATTTTTTAAAAGAACCTGAAGGAGTTTGGTGCCAAATTCCCGCAGAAATTCAATGGGACTTGGGAATCGGAGCCCCCAGGGTGCCTTGGCAAATCTCTCCGAGTGATTAGTATTAAGGGTTTTCTTTGAATATAAAATCACGAGCTACAGAAACTGAAGGGAGTAGAGAGGTGTTGGGGAACAAGGGAAAGAAAGAAAGAAAAAAAAAATCAGTTCTGTAATACTATAACATACATTAAAAAGTTGCAGAAATTCTATAAGCGTGAGGTTACCTATCAGGAAAGATGACCTGGAACAGGCCCTTTGCTTTTGGAAGCAGCTGCCTTGCACACTAAGCTTGTCCTGTGTTACCAGTCGGTGGGCAAAAAAAGGCGGTATGGGGGAGCAAGCCCTTCTACAGCAGTGGTGGGTGTTTGTGGAACCTGCTCCTTTTCCTAACGAGGAATTCAAACCAAAAAAAAAGTGTCTTTAAAATGTATTTATGGTGACAGAGCCCTCTGCCATTCTTTGAAAGGCTTATTTTTACAGGCAGAGCACCTGCCTGTAACACCTCGTCTGCTGCAGAGCTGTGAATAAGTTCTGTCGTTATGAGCTTTTCAGCTATTTTAAATAAAGACTAGAAGAGACATGGCAATGGAGGTGAAGGGGTCACTCCCCAGAATCACTAGAACTGATCTGTATTTAGCACTACAGGTCATGAGGACCACATCAAGAATACCAGGTCCAGGTTTTGTGCCCCCGATACAGGACGGACATTGATAAACAGGGACGAGTTCAGCAGAGGGCTAGCAAGATGGAGCCAGGCTGTTGGCAGTGGTGCATGGTGAGAGGAGGAGAGACAACAGGCATAAATTGAAAAGAAAAAAAAAAAAAGAGGTTCTGACTGGATGCAAGGGAAAACTGTTTCCTTTTGAGGACAGTCAGGCACTGGAACAGAGTATGCAGAAAGGCTGCGCATTCTCCATCCACGGAGGTTTTTAACACCAAGTTAGATGAAGCCCTGTTTAACCTGATCTGCCTTCAGAGCCGGCCCTGCTTTGAGCAGGAGTTTGGGCTAGAGAGCTCCTGAGGTCTCTTCCAACCTGAATTTTCATATGATACAATTGGATTTGTAGAGCAAGTTTGGGGTTTCTATTCCCTGCTCCTTTCTGGTCCTTATCCTACCCATTTCTCTTGGATTATTATTTAGACTTACATCAATGTGATCTTCCAGTGGTGTGTAGTTCCTTTCAAGAGCACTTCTGGAAGAAGTGATTAGTAATTAAAAAAAAAAAAAACCAACCCAAACCACAACAAACCAGCAAATACAACCAAGAAAACTTGTCCAACGTGGTTACCAGGTAGAGGTCATTCAATTTGTGGGGTACAGAGAAAAAAGAATAGTGATAATGATACGGTAAATTTATGGTAGAGTTTCAATTCCGTGTGTAACTTGGTTTATAAAATATGCCTGTCTGACAGATGCAGGCACATTAAAGTTTATAAACATATGATTAACCCAGGCAGTGTAGTTCTAAACTTCTCAGGTTCACGTCT
>VYZW01002712.1:3219-34745 GCA_013401315.1 Balaeniceps rex | reverse complement strand
CTTGGTTTCTGGGCAATGACTTATTTACTGAAACATTTCTTTTTCTCTCTTTTTTTTTTTTTTTATTTATTGGAATTGATTGTGTGAGCGAAATTCAGGATGTTGTGACTGCGGGATTGTCTGCTGTCAGTTCTTCTAGGAGGTATTAGATGCTTGTAGGACCTTGTGTTTCACTCATTGCTCTGACTAAAATAAAGAATAACTGAAATAGGAAAACATGCTGCATTAGTATTCATATTAGGAATCTTTTTGGTGCAGTCTTACTTGTAAAATTAGGGATTTTTTTTAAGATGTAAGCTTTTTGGATGTATTTAAATTGGTAGTTGATTTTTTTTCAGCAAAAAAGCCCTGCGGCACGTGTAAAACTAGTGGCTACATAAAGCTGAAGAATCAGATGTCTGCTGGGCAAATTGACAGAACTCATTAATCTTAGATGCAGTGTACTATAGAGTCTGTCCTTTCATGCACCTGCCCATGCCTAAAGTAATTACATGATGGCACTATTAATACTGAAGAGCTTGAGTGGGGATAGGGTTATCTTCTCTTCTTAGTAATTGATTGCTAGCTGATTAGTGGACAACATTTTTCCTACAGTATAATTGCCTTTCTGCTATTGTAGCCTCTCTAACCTGGGGGTTAGGCCATCTTACTGGTTTTGAGGCCTTGACAGTAGCACCATAGCCCTCAGAGTAATGAACTGGAACTCAGTCACTGTGAATTCCCCAAACAGAAGATGACTAGTTAAATGGATTTCAATGATAGCACATTTTACAACAATCAGACAACAGAATATTTGTGGCCTTCCCCCCCGCCTCCTTTTTCTATGAAGATCTTTTCAAACCCTCTGATGCCTGTGTGGAAACGCAGGCAGTTGGCTTCTATTAAATCACATCTGTTGCTTGTATAAAGATACTATCTAAAATGTGTCAGAACTATGTTATAAGCTTGTAAGTTTTTTGTGACCCTATAGAAATAGCAAATCTATAGATTTCATAGAATCCTAGAATGCTTTGGGTTGGAAGGGACCTTTAGAGGTCATCCAGTCCAACCCCCCTGCAGTGAGCAGGGACATCTTTAACCAGATCAGGTTGCTCAGAGCCCCGTCCAACCTGACCTGGAATGTTTCCAGGGATGGGGCCTCCACTGCCTCTCTGGGCAACCCCTTCCAGTGCTTCACCACCCTCACTGTAAAAAATTTCTTCCTTCTACCCAGCCTAAATCTCCCCTCCTTTAGTTTAAAACCATCACCCCTTGTCCTGTCACCACAGGCCTTGCTAAAAAGCCTGTCCCCATCTTTCCTACAGGCCCCCTTGAAGCAGTGAAAGGCCGCACTAAGGTCTCCCCACTTCTTTAGGAGGAAATTGGTAGTAAAGGAGTGTATGAATTCTGCAGTGGGGTCTCAAAGATCTGCTGGTCTCTAAAAATGATTATGTTCTCATCTTCTGAAAGTTGACTCTGTGATGTTTTTCTTGAAGTCTGGTAGATATTAGGCTGCTGCTCGGGAAAGCCTAGAAAATGAGGCACCTTTTACCTGTAGAGGGCAGATGATTTCCAGGGCTACATAGTGCTTCAGCATTTCTCCCACCCTGTGACCCTAGATGCCAGACATACCTGGTTTGGTGACTCTTAGATCTGATGACCAACTGTATTTGGCATGCAGGTTCATGAAGTTGGAGATGAAAGATTGTACTACAGGAGACTTGACAGGTCTGAATCTTAGGAGTAAGTTAGACATGAAGTAAATGCTAATTTCCACTCCCCAGCTTTCTGTGTACCTGAAAAATAAAACCTATCTTGTATCAGCCTTCAAGTTATCTTGCTATGTTTCTCTTCTGGTTTAAGTGGGTGTTTCGTGTAGCTTTGCGCTAAACCGGAGTTATAGTAACCTTTGAGCTGTCTTACACTGGTCCTGGACTCGGAATGGAACAACACTGGTACAGCAAAGAANTTCTTTAGGAGGAAATTGGTAGTAAAGGAGTGTATGAATTCTGCAGTGGGGTCTCAAAGATCTGCTGGTCTCTAAAAATGATTATGTTCTCATCTTCTGAAAGTTGACTCTGTGATGTTTTTCTTGAAGTCTGGTAGATATTAGGCTGCTGCTCGGGAAAGCCTAGAAAATGAGGCACCTTTTACCTGTAGAGGGCAGATGATTTCCAGGGCTACATAGTGCTTCAGCATTTCTCCCACCCTGTGACCCTAGATGCCAGACATACCTGGTTTGGTGACTCTTAGATCTGATGACCAACTGTATTTGGCATGCAGGTTCATGAAGTTGGAGATGAAAGATTGTACTACAGGAGACTTGACAGGTCTGAATCTTAGGAGTAAGTTAGACATGAAGTAAATGCTAATTTCCACTCCCCAGCTTTCTGTGTACCTGAAAAATAAAACCTATCTTGTATCAGCCTTCAAGTTATCTTGCTATGTTTCTCTTCTGGTTTAAGTGGGTGTTTCGTGTAGCTTTGCGCTAAACCGGAGTTATAGTAACCTTTGAGCTGTCTTACACTGGTCCTGGACTCGGAATGGAACAACACTGGTACAGCAAAGAAATCTCTAATGTCTACCTGAATGCCAAACTGTATACGTCCTTGCTTGATTATCAGTTTATTCTATGTTACACTCAAAAGACTAATTTTATTAACATTTTCTAAAGAGTTCAGATTGGCCCTGTTCAGGACAATTGCTTAGCTTATTAACTGAAGTGGATGTCTAGGTTTAAATTATGGAACCAGTTCTCTAGATTCCCATTTCCAAAAGTATTTAGGGGCAGCTAAAAATACTACCCAGTATGATTTCCAGTATTCTGTCTATGAGTCCAGCCAGAGGCGTATTCCTAAGAGGAAAGTGGAAGAACACACAGTTGTCCACTGTGTGACATAACCTGCCTGGAAGGACATTTCATTTTCTAACTTTTGTAAATTACCAGGTACCCTAAAGAATGATGATTTGCCTTAGGAATGATACTAAACCAGTCAGAAATCTAAATGACTTCTGGCTTTCTGCTTGTTGCATGCCCTGCAAAATAATACAGACATAGATGAAATGATTGAGTGTTTTGATTGATGGTTTTGTAGTAGCCTGTGGGGAGGTTTATATGGAAATCTAATCCCATGACAACTGACTTGCATGAGTGCTGGTTTAGGTCTCAGACATGCTTTCCCTCAGCTGATGGAGATTTGCACCTGACTGGTGATTCTCAAAACAAACTGCTGACAGATGTGTAGGAGGTATAGAGAAACTATAGAGTTTCTCTGTGAACAGGCTGAGAAGAGAAAAAGTGTTAGAGGCCTCCAGATCTCAGAAGACAGGGAAAGGCTCAGGGGGCTTGGCTGCTGAAGAAAATGAGGAGAGGCAAACTGAGTTTTGCATAGGCTTAACTTGTGACATGACTGCTATTACAAATGCACCTTTCAGATCTAGAAAGTGAGCCTCATGTGAATTGGAGTTGAGAGAAAACAAGCTCTCCTGTGCAGGGTGTATCTGTGCTTCATGGCACGGCCAGCCTTCGAGAAGCTGAAGCCTGTGCATCTGTGTAGATTGACCACACAAGCCCACTTATGCTGGGTTGTTTAACAACTGTGTATGCTAGTTAGATTTTACAAGGAGACACCTTAGTTTATGCTCCGTGCCGTTGTACAGTGTTCAGTTGAGTTGAACATTTGCACATTCGCCTGGGATTACAAATTAAGCGCCTACCGTTCTCAGTGAGTTAGCGTTCATGTAGAAATGTCTAGCACACACGCTGATGCAAATTGCAGCACTTTTGAGCATTTACAGGAGGATGACAGGGGATTAGGGATAGATATTAGAGAGTCTTCGGGTCATAATACAAGTGTGTTGTGAGCCTTCTCATTTTTTCTCCTGTTTTCCTTTGTTTTCTGCAAACATAAACCGGCCTGTTCTTTGCACCATAAAATTTAAACCAAGAAGCTTGAACTGCCTAATTCCTTAAGCAGTCCTTATAGCTGTAAGATTGTTAAAACCTTATTTGTTGGATGGAAGGAGAAAGAGCAGTCTTTCCCAGTAAATGCTAAAGAAATTTTGGAAAATACTAATGCAATAGATGCATGCACTCATTGTAAGTGGGCCTAAATTATGTGTCGTAAAAAAATCTTGAAAATGTTAAGGTTGCAAAATGAAACTTTCAAGTCAGGAAACGCCAGCATTAAGGTTGCTCCTTTAAAAGCATTTGCCTGCTCTGTGGCTATGTTTCATGAACAGTCTTTAATTACTGGATCACATGCTGTTTTTTTCCTACAGGACCACGGCCTCATTCACTGCACAGATGGGTTATGTTCTCGGGAGTTCAGAATTTTAGCTTCGTTGTTTCATGTGTGGCCCTAACTCATATTACGTGCGAAATACTCGTATTCTGCTCTAATTAGAGAAATTTTCACTTCCACATAGGCTTATCTAGGCTGCTCACCACTACCATTGCGAAATGCTTCTCAAATATTTAGACATTAATTTTCATGATACCTTTGAACGGGGGAAGTTGTATGTCCATTTTACAAAGGGAGGACTGAGCCACAGAATGATTGTTACAGACTTACCCAGGTATTTTGTCTAAGATACTTTGGGACCTGATTTTTCAGGATGCTTAGCGGAGTATGTGATAATGTGTATGTTCTCTGGTAGAGTTCCTCTTGATTTTGGTCAGGTGTAGAAGTTTTTAGCACTTCTGGAAATTACAAACTGGACATCTAGAACACAAAGGGCACACTCTTTTTAGCCACTTGGGCTGTTAGTGCAGTCACAGATTGTTATAGCTAGGAGGTTCAGAACAAGTTAAGAGGACATCTTGTGGTACCCAAGACTATTTACTGCAAGTCGCAAAAGCTCCCCATCACTTTCTGTTGAACTTAGGGCCTTTTAAACAAAGACTAATTCCCAAGAAAAAAGCAGACAAGATGAAAGGCGTTTCACTACCCTTAGTGACTCAAATGGGTTAAGGTGGCCAAATTACTAAAAAAATGGACTGTGCCTCACAAGAAGCACTCCTTCTTAACCCATGTTTTTGCCAAGATGACCTGAGGAAAAAATGTACTTCTGAACCTCTGATCCGATTGATTTAACATTATGATGTGAGCAAGACCCGGCTCCTGAAAACCCCAGACTACTTCTAATTTCCAGTCTAACTGTGTGTTTGATGTCTTACCAATACTACTCTTTACATTAAATAATCCATCTCCTTTTTTAATATTTGCTTCCCAAATTAATGTATTTACTCATTGAATCTACATCCAAGCTCCACAAAGGAACTTCCGAGATCCTTTGGTAAAGCAGGAGTCAGAATGAAGTTCTCAGTCTTCCATCTGTCTTGAGTATGAGGCCATTTCTCTTTTTTTGCTGTGGACAGGACAAGGACTAAAGGTTTTAAACTAAAGGAGGGCAGATTTAGGCTGGATATAAGGAAAAAATTTTTTACACTGAGGGTGGTGAAGCACTGGAAGGGGTTGCCCAGAGAGGCAGTGGAGGCCCCATCCCTGGAAACATTAAAGGTCAGGTTGGACGGGGCTGTGAGCAACCTGATCTGGTTAAAGATGTCCCTGCTCACTGCAGGGGGGTTGGACTAGATGACCTCTAAAGGTCCCTTCCAACCCAAAGCATTCGATGATTCTATGATCATAGGAATTACATTTCTCTGAATGAAAAGAAACCAGAAGATGTACACCTGGAACATACTTAATACTCTCCAGTGCTACTGGGCATTCGGTTTGCAGCCTGAAGCAGATGTGGGTATTAGAATGTTAGCACCAACGGGTTTTGTGTACGGATCCCTTCCTATTGGTCTCGATACATGTTAATTTTGGCATACTAATCGATACTCTCAGGTTTCAGCACCAGGAACGTTTCTTTAAATCAACTGCATAAACTTTTGCAGTCAGGGATGGTAACCGTTAAGAGTAGTAGGTTGCCAACATACAACTGGGGCTATGCGTTGTTAATGAAGAAAGAGTTTTTTGTAGACAGCAGACAAATGTTGAGATTCGTGAATTGTGGAGAAAAACAGGTTAGCCTGCATGTGACATGGAAAGGAAAGGGCTTGACTCTTTACATCTATGGCTGGACTGCGCCTGCCTGCGTGGGCTCTTGGGCACAGGACTGGATGGGCCAGGTTTATTGTCCATCTGGGTCCAGAAGCAGAGCAGACATGGTGACTCCATACCGAGAGGAGGAGCAGAGCAAGAACGCGACCAGTCACCTCCAGGGTAAAAGTTGTCTTCCCTACCTGCTGTGATGTTATGATAAAACCACATTTCCCTTTAATTTCCTTCTTTCCTTGATGTCATTCATTCTCCTGTGATGATAAAATAACAAAAATCATCAAACCAATGAAAGAAAAAATAAAAATATTAGTCAGAGGAAGACACGTTGTATAGAAAATTGCAGCCCAAGCATTTGAAGCTGGACATAGTGGCAAGGGAATTGTCCTGGGAAGTACTGGGCAACCTTAACTCCAGGTGATGCTACTGGCTCCACCTGTAATATATATTATCTAAAACTGTTTAAGCAATGTTGTCCTTCACTGTCATGTTTCTTAGTTGAACTTTTTGAATACCGAGCCTGAAAATAACAAGCTGAGCTCATTAGTACATTAGGTGCGGCAGTGAATCCATGTGTTTAGTGTTAGTTCTTGTTCTTCAGTTTGATAGGGTTTCTTTTAGAGAGGAATTGCATCTGATTGACATGTTTTCATGTGCCTCTAGCCCTGACTCCTTCTTACTAAACAATTCTAGATCAAGGACAGTGACTTTTCTACTGCCATTAACTAAAATCAGGATCCAGGAGAAAAAGTTAAATACCTTTTAAGATGCGACTTGAAACAAATTATAAAATATGTATAAAGAGGAATATATTTTGGTTTCATATACTGTAGTTGTTGAAAGTCAAGTAAAAAACATAGTTTAAGGCATGGACATGCATTAAAATTAAGAAACAAATTCTGTTTTTTCTACTTCAGATAAGAAAAATGAAGTAGAGGGCCAAATCCTATCACTAAATGTTAATATAGCTTTTCCATGTAATTTGCGCTTCATCATTCACATTAAATGATGTAATTTAGTGAAGTTTTGTACTAATAATGCTATTATACATCCTGAAATCCTAGTAAGTAGAAGCGACTTTTTTTTTTAATGAAATGTTTCACTGTAAAAAAAAATGCATACTTGAGGATACCAAGTGTTCTTGCCCGCTGAATTTTGCTGTTTATGGAAAAAGCCTTAATTTGAAAAGGATTAAAGGCTTAAAAAGTAAACAAACAAAAATCATTCCTCCCTTACTAAACCCACTATAACTGAATGTTTGCTTTAGTTATAATTCATTTTGTTATCTTGTACTTTGTGGGTTTATTTTTTTCAAATTTAAAATTTATTTATGGGTTAAAATGAAACGGAAGTCTATTCCCCCCCCCCTCCCTTTGCACCCCAGGCTCAAGGGATGTATTTTTAACATCGCTTGCATTCACCTATTCTGATCTGTTAGTAAAAATTATTTGGTTGAATTTGTGTTTCGATGAAGTTGAAAGAATCTATCAGGATTGTCCAATGAAGATTTTTTTTTGCCTGAAGACAGCAGGTAAATATAAGCAAAACCTACATTTGCTCTCCTTTTATAAAACAATGGCTCTTTTTTTTCCTGATGCCTGTCTTGGGAAGCTGTATAACAGTTTGTGTAACTTAAATGAGCTATCCTAAGTAAGCACTCGTGCTGTAGCTTTTAAAGATACTCTGGCTGGCCAGGGAGTGGATTTTTTTTTCATTTGAGGGCATATTTGTGAAGCAAAGAACATTTTGCTCTGTTTTGGATCCCATTTTCACCTAACTGCTATAAATCTGCAGAACTCTCTCTTAATTTTGTGTATCCGTTTCACAGCCTAGCATATCTAGGACTTTTCTGTTCTCAGATCTTTTTGACCACTGGGTTATTCTGTTTGAATGTAAGAGCTAGTCAGAACTGGCTTACAAATTTTTCTTACAGTGATTGGTGTGTGAAGTTTTGCTTGTATTTTCTTTCCAATTTTGTTTCCCACCTTGCACTAATTCACTGCTGAATACCAATTCTTAGCATTGGTACCATGGTAGGAGGTTTGGGATTACGATCAGCTGCTTTTTCAAGGGAAATGCAGCTCCACAAGGAAGTGCAGATGAAAAATGGGGTGATAAATAGCATGGAAAATAACCAGAAACACTCCTGCTTCTTGCTCTTGGCCCATAGTCTATCACAAGCAAAAGCTCTGGTCTGTAGCTATATCTGGAGAGTGTGAATGCAGATCTTCATGTGATGTTTCATGCCCATGTCTAATGAAGCGTCTTAGAGTTGGCTTCAGAACTGGAGGCATGTAAAACTTTTAAACTGGGAATCTTACAGATAGGCCAGGTCATGGGGCTGGAGCAGATGTTGACTAAATTATTGTACTTGATTTCTGTCATGCCCTCAGGATTTTTGCCCTTAATAAGGATTATTTATCCCTTTGGTTTTATATATATATGTAAGAATATATAAGAATGCAACATCAAACTAATTTATGGGGTTTACCAAACCCAGAAATGCCAGGTTATATCATGCAAAGCAATAAGGGCCCTGTTAATCATTTGATGTTTTGCATTGAATGAACACGTTACGATTTGTAGTTGTCTTCATTTAGCCAAATGTGGTCGCACATATAGTTGCCTTGCTTTTTTTCTTGAACTAGTTGCTTTCCCACTGATTTCAGAAGCCTCTTACTTTCCTCTCCCTGCTATTACTCACGCTCTGCCGCTCGGTTGTGTGCTGTGCTGTAATGATGTTAGTAACTACAGAGTATGCCAGGTGTACTTTCCTTTTTGACAACAAAAGGCCGGATGACAAAGCTGTTTTGTTTCTGTGCATTTTTCCCCTGAAAACTTATCGTAAGAAAATTAGTTCTCTCTTGCCAAATTAACAGTTTAATATAGTAATTAGCAGGTTCTGCCAAAATATCTGTTCCAGCAAGGAATTGCATTTGGGAGCTCTTCTATTTTTTCCCTTAAGCACTGACCACAGAACTTAATTAACTTTCTTTTCCATCATAAATTCCGGTGCAGGCAATGACCACTGTGTCCTCCCCCACTCCTACATGTTCAGTTATGATAAATTGTCCCTTATGCAGCCAATCTGGAGGCAGGTGCCTGTATGAATCTCAGGGGTTACACATACTGTACTATCCATAGGGCTGATGAATAATGATCTTTCCACTGAACCCCCTTCTTTCTTCTGTGTTTACGCTTCAGTGAAATAGGGAGACGTTTATGGTAGAATGAGAGGGTTCCTCCCCTCCTGATTATACTTCTCATTTAAACTAACCTCTTTTGGAATTGATTTGCGTGTGCGTGCTGCAAGGTACCTGCGTTTAACCCCTTGACCCACATGACCGTTCCTGTTGTTCTGTTGCAAATACCACCTTTGCCCCCTTCCTTTTTCTCAGTACCTCCTATATTTGTATGCATTTGCGTCAGCGTGTTTACTCTCCCTGCCTTTCCCCTTCCCTTATTGTCAATACCGCATTTCTAGTCAGCTCTAGCTGAACGGCCGTTGCCCAAGAGTTTGTGTAAAGGGTCTTGTATTTTGTTTGTAACATCGCCTGTGAGGTTTTTGTCCGTAGAAATCACTGAAAGTTGTGACCAATTTGTTTAACGTTTCAGGAGAGTCTTTCTAGGAGTCTGTCTGTATCTCAACACGCACATTTGTAAACATTGCCATTTGACACGTAGGAGCCAAAATTGAATCACAAAGCAATGGAACGTAAGTTATTACGTGTCTGTGGGAACATCTAGATGCTGCAGTGGACATTATGCTGAATTCCTGGGCTGTGATGTTCTTGCAAAGCACTGTGGTGGTGTGCAGGTGCACTGGTCTGGATTTAAACAGTAAACTGGAAGGACACAGTAACGCAGGGCCAGTGCTGTCATGCACTATTTGCGTCTGGGTCTGGGTCTAGCTCACTTAAAAGCCTCCACACCACGCTCTTTTGAGGTGAGAGTCTATACAAATGGATCAGATGTCTTTGCATCTGAAGCGTAGACAAGGCCTAAGTTACTTTGGAAATGAAAGGTTGCTTTCTCCCCAAATCTGGTCATTAGGCATTTCTGAAAACTTCAAGTCTTCTTCATATGGAAGCCTTTCCAGGCCTCTGATAACCTCTTGGTGGTTTTTTTTGTTCCCCTTTTGCTCCACTTTTTTTGAGCTCTGATGTCTAAACTAGAACTAGGAATTAAGGATGGGAAGAATGCCCTCAAATTAGATAGATATATATTTTTAATTCTTTTCCCTTCCTTAGTACAGCGTTGTATCTTTGTTTGCTTTTGTTTTATTTTAAAATTTTGCTGATTCTGAGCAGACAATTTCATTGCACTGTTTGCAAAAATGGTTTTGTGTTTCCTTTATGGTGGCAACCTTTTGGTCCCCAAATTGTGTGTGAATACAGCAAACACACAATTTTCATTTGATGGAATTCCCCAGTGCCTTGTTGAATTTATTGTAGCTGATTACTGGGGAAAAGATTTTGGCCGTGATTGACTCCTGTTCTTTGGTTATTTCCAGCACTAGAGAATTCGGTCTTTTCATTCAGTGTCAAGCATGCTGCAGACCTGACTGGTTTTGATATACTGCTCCATCACCCTTTATTTTAATCTTTTTCCTTAGTGTTTGGTGTCCAGGACCTTTGCATATTTTAGTTCTGTCCGTGAAATTGTTAATTTTTAAGTCATTTTCTTCTCTTCATTTTTTTCAGACATCGCAAAATATTTGTTTCCTGCTCCAGGCAGTTCTTTTTCTGTCAACTTTTTTTCTTTTTTCATGCAGTTCCCACCACTCACAAGCATGAGAAAACACTCAGGAAGCATAACAGAAAAGGCAATGCGAACCTCCATATAGTCCTTGTTGTTCTTGGTTCAAGACCAAAGCAATCCATAATTGAATCAAGCTCAAGTGTCTTGTCACCAGATTGCTGACGAATGTTTTAATAACTATCAGCTTGCAAAAGGGGAGGGGGAAAAAACCTACTTGAAAGAAGAAACTTTGTTATCTCCTGCTGCTGTATGTGTCTTTGTCATATAAAGTTGTCCGTTGGACTTCCCTCTTGAAAATATTCTCATGAAATTACTTGATAACGGGTGGAGGGTTAAACTGAAGTAATTTTTAACTACGTCTTGTGATTCCTTCTGTTTTGCTAGGCAGAATGTCACTAATGAGAATTAAGATGTTTAAACTCCCTGCATTTTTCACTTATTATCCAGGTCTAACTAGAGTTTGGTTATTATCTTGCATTCAAAATAAAAGCAGGACATAGAAAAAAGTAGATGTCATGCTGAGCCCAAACATCATCAAACAAAAGGCTTCTTCGTACTTAAAGGCTTCTCTCTGATGTTCAGATCAGCCCTTAAAAAAGCATAACAACAATTAATGCCGGGGGGTTTTCTGAGTTACTGTTGACAAGGACACTCTAAAGCAGGGAGAGTTATGGTATGTGGTGTTGGTGGTGTTTCCTTGTTTAAAACAATCATATTCACCTGCCTTGGAAAGGAAAGTCCTTTTCAATGGAGTAAGCTTAGCTTGTTAAAAAAGATGCTGGATATTTTTAAGATGCTTCGTGATATCGTAGCATAATGGCATAACAAGTGCAGTCTCTACTTAGGAAAGGTGCTTTCTGTCTGTTGAGTTCTAAGGATGAAGGAATCTCATTACCTTTTCTGACATTATTTATGCTATATTAGAGTGGAGCAGCAATCACCAATATTTGTTAGGAACTTGTGCTTACAGCCTGAAAATCCTAACAACTATCAACAGCAATGAATTCAGTATGTGGTATAGTTTTAATTGCACTTAAAAGAACCTATTTGCTTTTCCTACTTGAAAACCCAAGGACTAATTATTTCCATTTGGGTATTATAGTAGCAAGCTTTGGTTTTTGCCTCAGGTAGAAAAGAGAGTTTTATTTATTTTTTTTAGTGCCTGATGCTTTTACTGATTGCAGTATTTGAAATGCAAGGAGGAGGTTCCAGTGATTTCCGCTGTGGCAATCTGTGATTGGACTAGCTGTGAACCCACTTCTAAGAGAAACTACTATGGTCTGTGTTATTAGCTACATTGCGGGTACTGTTGGCAGCACTAATACAAACTCAGCTGTGCCTGTATATGTGTTATTAATGTTTAGATAGATCAAAATGCATTCCAGGCTGGGTTTCTACTTTTCATGTACATACTCCTTGCGGTTGTAGGGAGAGCTGGGCGATGAGCAGCACCTTCCCACCATACTCTCACTTGGGTCTCCTTGTTCACATACTTTTTTTCCTAGCAATTTCTTTTCCTACTGCAGAATATCTTTAGATGAGGATACAAAGTCATTGCTAGGAACTAAAGTAGCAAGGAACTTGGTTGTTGCAATTTAGAGTAAAATTTGTTCCAGCAAGTCCTAAATTGTCTAAAATGCTGATGCATGAGTTTTTAATGAGATGCTTTTTATTAAAACATACCTCGAAATGTGAATCAGCTAGTGAAATCTTTGGTGTGTTGGGTTTGAAGCTGTTTAGATGGTGATATGATCTTTAAAAAGTAGCACAACCTATAGCTTTATGTGAAGTCTAGCTTACCTGTTGTTCGGTATAGTACGCGGGGAGCTGATGAAAGCTGCTGCATGTAAGAGCTGCTGTTCATTTAGGATAAATACAAGAACCCATTAAAGTGCTGTGTAGTGAGATAGCTGAGACACTCTTGAAAGTCTGAGCTAAGGCTGGACCAGACAGGAGCTGAGCTACACGGAGGAAGGAGTTTCACTGTGGACCAGATGCAAAGCCAGAAATTGGGAAATTCATCCTTGTTGGGGAGGAGGAAGAGGGCATTTGAGTGCTATGGATGAAGGAAAGAGCAGACAGAGCCAGGATGGCAGAGGCAGAGGGAGGATGGGCAGGAAAATGAAGACACTTGTAAGATGACCCTGAAAGACAGCTAGAAGGCAGCCCTTCAGCACAGGCTAGAAAAAAGCGGCACTGAGCAAGTGCTGTTCTCCCACTGTGTTCAGGGGAACAGGACATATATATTTTTGAAAATAAACAGCTTTGCATCAAAGAAATACCTGACTGTCATCAACTTCTCCATGTAAAAGGGAAAAGAATACATAAGACACTGAACGTTTGCTACTGCTCTGATCAAAACATAGCATTATTTATCCCTCTCTCTGCCTGTTCCAAAGAACACACGAGGCTGCTGAAGCTACCTGCTGAGGGCCTTCTGGCAAATTTTAAAAGGTATTTAAGCTCCTGAAGATGTAGAGGCACCTAGTGGAGTTTTTAAAACCACCCAGGATCCTAACTCTCTTCATGTACAATGGCAATTAGGTGTCCAGGTGTTTTAGAGCGATCCTATTAAAGGGCCTCTAGGTCTTTTGGTGCATGGAAAGTATGCACCCTTGTCCTTTAATCTGAACTGGTTTTGACTGTGGACATGCTATGGCTGGTCTCTAGTGCTGCCAAATATATCGGTCTGTTCTCTCTATCACTTATTCCTTCTGGGTGACAATAGAAACAGACCTGTTTGCTGAAAAAAACAAACAGGGCTTTAAGTGGAAGCTCAACTCTTGGATGGCTTTTTCGTTTTCACAGTTCTCAGGGGTCTTGATGGTAAAAACAAGTAAAAACATCCACTCGGCTTCATGAGTGTTGTGATGCAGGCTACTGGTGAATGACATACACTAGTCAGGAGTCAAATCTGGGAAGTGAGAGCTTTAGTAAGGAACATCAATAATATAGTTTCCAGAACTCTCCGTTTTGTGCAGAAGCCACTCTAGGTTACAAGAGCTGGGTTCAGCTTTTTTATTTTCTGTATGCAGCCACAGCTTGACTATGTATTAAGACAACTTAAAAATGGCAAAAACTTGTTCTTAGGTTAAGTGCACGGTATTATTCCCAGGCAGAATCTGTGGAATGCAGTTCTTAAAACAATTTGTATGTTTTACCCCAGATATTCTGTAAAAGTAAGTAGTACTCAGTATTCAAAACAGACAAAAGTAGTACAGTCTGGCCATGAGCGAATGAAAGCTGATCATCTTTTCAGGAATTCTTGAGTGTTGGCTTGCTCACTAAAAGAGGTAAGTCTCATCATTGTTACTTTTAACTGGAAGAATGCAGAATATTCTGTTGTTTCCTAAAATCCTCCTGTAAGCCCTGCTTTCTGCACACCTGTGGCATCTCAGCAATTCTGAACATGAAAAAATCCTGAAGTTATTTTCTGCGTGTCCTGGTTTCAGCTGTTAATTTCAGTGGCTGCTGTTTGCCATTTTGATTATACTGCCAAATTTTGAAGGTCACCCTGTTCTTAGCAGTCCCATCAGAACGAAGTGCTAATGCTGACTTTTTTCCCGACAACGTAGAGCTTTAGCTAGCACACAAGAGGAGTCCATCAAAACTTTATCCTCCACTGAGTATTATTGCATTTGTAAAGATAATATTAATACACAGTTCTAATGCTCTATGGATCATTATCTGGCAGTGGACCAATAATCGGGTATAAAACATTAACAACTAAAAAGGAATACTGATTCCTTTGGGCTTATAATTGTTGTTCATTACAAATTGCTACCAAAATAGGCCTGAGCTGATTCATAGAGAATTAAGTAGGTTTGGTTTAGTAATGTTTTCGGGTTTCTGAATAAATTATGAATGCATCTTGACTGTTAGAAGGAGCCACTGACATTATGAAACGGTAATGAACAGATCCGCAAGAGAAAAACAGCCTCAGCTGATCATCCTGTTCAAAACCTATTAAGGTCTGATGAAATGAGAGGATTTTTTCCTTCCATGTATAGATGTGCAACAAGTCATAAGTTGTGGACTTTAATAATATATTTTCTTCACAAGCAATAACACAGCAATTAGGAAGTGCTCACTGAGGTAGAAATAATGGTAACTGCTGCGCAGATTAGCTTTGCTAAAGGGAGCTCAGACATACAGTAAAACAACATATTCCAGGTTCCTGTTGGTGTGTAATTTCTACTTTATTTACTTATCATCTCAGTTAAAGAGGACTCCTGGCAGTAATGAGGCTACATAAATGCACATATAATACTATAAGATGTTACAAATTATATAAAAGATAAATCTAATGATTACCTATTATAATGACAGTGCAATCACTGGGGAAATTGTACAGTTCTGAGAAGCCCATGGCTGGCAAAAATGGCACTGCACGGTGTATTCATTATTTCTGAGCTTTTGCTTCTGCATGGCTGTTGGTAAGAGATGTGTAATTCACTTGGAAGGGAGCGGCTAAACACAATGTCTCACAAATCTTTATCTAGTACAGCAATACTTAGAAGTACTGTGGTAAGTATGAAAATAACAATCCTGAAAACTTGGAGGAGTTTTCTTGCTGAAAATTCAGAGTATTTGTTACCACTGTGGTGGCCTTCTATGGTAGGGTTACAGCGTTGGTGGATAAGGGAAGAGCAACTGACGTCATCTACCTGGACTTATGCAAAGCATTTGATAACTGTCCCACATGATATCCTTGTCTCTAAATTGGAGAGACATGGATTTGATGGATGGACCACTTGGTGGATAAGGAATTAGCTGGATGGTCACACTCAAAATGTTGCGGTCAATGACTTGATGTCCAAGTGGAGACCGGTGACGAGTGGCGTTCCTCAGGGGTCGGTATTGGGACCGGCACTGTTTAACATCTTTGTTGGAGACATGGACTGTGGGATTGAGCAACACCCTCAGCAAGTTTGCCAGCGACACCAAGCCGTGTGGTGCAGTTGACACGCTGGAAGGAAGGGCCATCCAGAGGAACCTTGACAGGCTTGAGAGGTGGGCCCGTGCGAACCTCTTGAAGTTTGACAAGGCCAAGTGCAAGGTCCTGCACATGGGTTGGGGCAATCCCAAGCACAAATACAGGCTGAGTGGAGAGCGGATTGAGAGCAGCCCTGAGGAGAAGGACTTGAGGGTGTTGGTTGATGAGAAACTCAACATGACCCAGCATCGTGTGCTTGCAGCCCAGAAAGCCAACCATATCNTTCTGCGTGTCCTGGTTTCAGCTGTTAATTTCAGTGGCTGCTGTTTGCCATTTTGATTATACTGCCAAATTTTGAAGGTCACCCTGTTCTTAGCAGTCCCATCAGAACGAAGTGCTAATGCTGACTTTTTTCCCGACAACGTAGAGCTTTAGCTAGCACACAAGAGGAGTCCATCAAAACTTTATCCTCCACTGAGTATTATTGCATTTGTAAAGATAATATTAATACACAGTTCTAATGCTCTATGGATCATTATCTGGCAGTGGACCAATAATCGGGTATAAAACATTAACAACTAAAAAGGAATACTGATTCCTTTGGGCTTATAATTGTTGTTCATTACAAATTGCTACCAAAATAGGCCTGAGCTGATTCATAGAGAATTAAGTAGGTTTGGTTTAGTAATGTTTTCGGGTTTCTGAATAAATTATGAATGCATCTTGACTGTTAGAAGGAGCCACTGACATTATGAAACGGTAATGAACAGATCCGCAAGAGAAAAACAGCCTCAGCTGATCATCCTGTTCAAAACCTATTAAGGTCTGATGAAATGAGAGGATTTTTTCCTTCCATGTATAGATGTGCAACAAGTCATAAGTTGTGGACTTTAATAATATATTTTCTTCACAAGCAATAACACAGCAATTAGGAAGTGCTCACTGAGGTAGAAATAATGGTAACTGCTGCGCAGATTAGCTTTGCTAAAGGGAGCTCAGACATACAGTAAAACAACATATTCCAGGTTCCTGTTGGTGTGTAATTTCTACTTTATTTACTTATCATCTCAGTTAAAGAGGACTCCTGGCAGTAATGAGGCTACATAAATGCACATATAATACTATAAGATGTTACAAATTATATAAAAGATAAATCTAATGATTACCTATTATAATGACAGTGCAATCACTGGGGAAATTGTACAGTTCTGAGAAGCCCATGGCTGGCAAAAATGGCACTGCACGGTGTATTCATTATTTCTGAGCTTTTGCTTCTGCATGGCTGTTGGTAAGAGATGTGTAATTCACTTGGAAGGGAGCGGCTAAACACAATGTCTCACAAATCTTTATCTAGTACAGCAATACTTAGAAGTACTGTGGTAAGTATGAAAATAACAATCCTGAAAACTTGGAGGAGTTTTCTTGCTGAAAATTCAGAGTATTTGTTACCACTGTGGTGGCCTTCTATGGTAGGGTTACAGCGTTGGTGGATAAGGGAAGAGCAACTGACGTCATCTACCTGGACTTATGCAAAGCATTTGATAACTGTCCCACATGATATCCTTGTCTCTAAATTGGAGAGACATGGATTTGATGGATGGACCACTTGGTGGATAAGGAATTAGCTGGATGGTCACACTCAAAATGTTGCGGTCAATGACTTGATGTCCAAGTGGAGACCGGTGACGAGTGGCGTTCCTCAGGGGTCGGTATTGGGACCGGCACTGTTTAACATCTTTGTTGGAGACATGGACTGTGGGATTGAGCAACACCCTCAGCAAGTTTGCCAGCGACACCAAGCCGTGTGGTGCAGTTGACACGCTGGAAGGAAGGGCCATCCAGAGGAACCTTGACAGGCTTGAGAGGTGGGCCCGTGCGAACCTCTTGAAGTTTGACAAGGCCAAGTGCAAGGTCCTGCACATGGGTTGGGGCAATCCCAAGCACAAATACAGGCTGAGTGGAGAGCGGATTGAGAGCAGCCCTGAGGAGAAGGACTTGAGGGTGTTGGTTGATGAGAAACTCAACATGACCCAGCATCGTGTGCTTGCAGCCCAGAAAGCCAACCATATCCTGGGCTGCATCAAAAGAAGCGTGGCCAGCAGGTTGAGGGAGGTGATTCTGCCCCTCTAGTCTGCTCTCGTGAGACCCCACCTGGAGTACTGCTTTCAGCTCTTGGGCCCCCAACATAAGAAGGACATGGACCTGTTGGAGCGAGTCCAGAAGAAGGCCATGAAGATGGTCAGAGGGCTGGAGCACCTCTCCTATGAAGACAGGGTGAGAGAGTTGGGATTGTTCAGCCTGGAGAAGAGAAGGCTCTGGGGAGACCTTATAGCAGCCTTCCAGTACCTGAAGGGGGCCTACAAGAAAGCTGGAGAGGGACTTTTTACAAGGGCATGTAGTGATAGGAGAAGGGGTAATGGCTTTAAACTGAAAGAGGATAGATTTAGACTGGATGTAAGGAAGAAATTCTTCACTATGAGAGTGGTGAAGCACTGGAACAGGTTGCTTAGAGAAGTTGTGGCTGCCCCATCCCTGGAAGTGTTCAAGGCCAGGTTGGATGGGGCTTTGAGCAACCTGGTCTAGTGGAAGGTGTCCCTGCCCGTGGCAGAGGTGGTTGGAACTAGCTGATCTTTAAGGTCCCTTCCAACCCAAACCGTTCTATGAAAAATGAAGATAATATGACTGCCGAAATGAATCTCTCCTACTGTAACTGCCTTAAAAATAAACATGCAAAAAATGCCGCATACTGCAAGTTCTGTCGCAAGAAGGTATGTTCAAGTCCATCAGTGCTAGCTCAGGGAAATGGGTATTAGTATCTCTGAGCCCCAGCAGAGTTTTAATCTTTAAAATCTGCAAGGACTCTGACTCTAATGCCTCTGATGTAGAACATTAAAAAAAAAAGTCAAACAGAATTTAGTCATAGATAAAGCATAGAACATTTAGAATATGTGCTTACAGTAAAACATTTGTAAAATAGCAAATGTTAATTAAAATAAATTATAATTAAAAAGCACTTCAGAAGTGTCAAGGTTTTTTTTTTTTTTCTTTTTAGGTTGGATGATAGTGCCTGAATCCTACCCCCTCCTCCTGTGAAGACGTTTGCAGGATTATATATGTAATGTTGGATGCAAAGGCAATGTAGGGGTTCTGTTACACAGAGTGGCATGAAGATATTAGAGGTGTTCTGTGCTGAATAAGTTATGATATTTGTGTAAGTGAAATATGTGAAAGAGAGCCAAAACTAAGATTTTAATAAACAAGTGACTAAAGTTAAGCTGTTAAATGTTCTCTCTAGCAGCTGAGCACTTAATATTTAAAATCTAAGTGCTTACTAATTTAGGAAACTAAATATGAATTTACTAACTGTAGCCACGTTGTGTTGTGAAATATTGGCCTTGAAGAAGTCACAGTGATTTGTGGTTTTGTTTGTTTTTTTTTTTTTAAAGAGAGAACAAAGGGGATATCAGCTCTTTCAGTGTTGGTAGGTTGTAGTAAGGTGTAGACTAGTTGAGTGTAGACTCCATGGGCGTTTTTGAGTAAGCCCTGAAAATGAATGGCAGGGAGGATGGAGATGGTGTGGTCGTGCTCTCTGCTTTATGCGGTAATGCTGCAGTGGTTGAAACTGGAGCTGAAATGGAAGGGTGCCAGCAGGATAGCAGTCTTGTCGTCTATGAGAGGATATGAATGGGAAATATTAAACATTTGATTTTTATGGTTGGTATGTTACAGACTTGCAGAAACACTTGATGGAAGAGGAAGGGAAAGTCAATGATGACACAAACGTTATGAGGAATGACAGGGACTAGCCTCTTGGAGCTGAGGAGGGAGATGAATAAGACACATTTGTATTTGAGAATACTCTTTTTATCCAGGGAAAGAGTTTACATCTCCAAGATATTTGTCTGACAATGGATTCTTTTCTACCATCCTTGCCCACCTCTGGAAGTTCTAGACTGGGACTAGCTTTTTTCCTTCTCTTTTCCCCCCTCTGTGAATACTTTTACAATGAAGGGCACAAAAATAGCATCCTTTATGGAGATACCTAGGAACAACTGCGGTCTCTCAAAAGAGAAATTTTGGAGAGGAAAATGAAGGTACTAGTTAACAGGCATCAAGGCTCATAAAAGAGAAATTGTTAAGGTTATAAGCAATTGCGTAAAACTGCCTAAATTTTGTCTAGTAAAGGTGTCTATATTCAGTTGCTTTGAAGAAGTGTATGTGTTGTTAAAGGTATGACCTGAAGTCAGTGAACTTCAGATGTTGTGTTAGGTCTTGCACTGTGTTTGCGTGTTTGACTCCCGAAGACTGCAATGGCAAACTCCTGCTCTCATTTACCAATCCCAGTACTTTGAGATTTGCTTCAAACTGGTCAAAAGTCATCAAGGGAAAGACGGACAGCTGATATGGCTGTGTCAGCCTGTTTTCCTCAGGAGCCTCCATTTCTGTTTGCATGATGCAGGCATACATTTACACACTGAAATGCCCATTTCAAAAGTTCTTTCCTTGGGCCAGGATTTAATTACTGCTTTAAAAAATGCAGGAACCCCATCTTCCTTAACCAGTCACTCTTGTAGTATCTTCAGTGTCTCAACAAGATTATAGCAATGTCAAGAACTGTGAGCCAATTTTTATACGACAGCCAGAAACTCTTCCAGCAGCTCTTGGTAGGTGATAATGTCTTAAACTAAAAGGCGTAGAAGACTCCCTGGTTGCTTCCCTGCAGTGACAGTCATGTGATTGCCAGCTCCTGGCTGAAGCGAAGAAGATGCTGTCCTCACTTCCACACCAAGTTTTGCCTGGTTTGTGAGGTATAAACTAATTCCCCTTCATGTGTATATAGCTGGTGATGTGGAACTATACTATCAAGAAATGTATGTCTTCAATAAGGCATGACAACTCGTCAGTACTATAAGCTATAGATTATACCAGCATGCTGTGCCTGACTCAGTCTCCCTGTGCTAAATCATGTCAGGATCTGAAATTCACTGTTCCATAAAAAAGAATAGAGGGAGCCAAAATATCTGTGCACACAGGTCTATGCGTGTGTATAGCAAAAAATTATAAGTCATTCGGAGGCTCTTAACAATCCCTGCCGAATCCCCTGGGAATAAGTTCTTGCCTGGTTAGTATTCCAAGGGAAATGACAGAAGCCCAGCCACTTGGGACATCTACAGCTAGACCAGACAAAGCACCTCAGCGTTTTAGAGCAGGAGGCACCCCTGCCCTGGCAGAGGAACGTTATTAATGACCGCTAAGTCTTGTGCATCTATAAGATAAATTCTGGGAGTTTCTGCTCAACACAGATATGCCTCGGTTTGTAAAATCACTGTTCACATTTTGGAGTGTCCCTTCTTATTATTTTTCAAGATCAAAGCCATAAGATGCAAGAGGCAATAAATGCGTTAGTGTAAGTAGTCCTTTTTCAAAAGTTTAGGAATTAGAAATAACTCACATTGTATAAATCATATGGCATAATTATTGTACTTAAATGTTACATTACACTTATGTTTACATTAATTCTTAATAGGTCTGATTTTTTTCCTTCTGAAAACATAATTGGAAACAATATTTTCCCTCTTATTCTAATTAAAATATTTTAATAAATGTTTATTTAGATACTATGTCATGGAAGGTTGCAGCCTTGGCTGCCTAATGTAATGTAAAAATCAATTAGATACAGAAAAATATCTGGTTTTAATTTACGAAGACTAGATATCTGCCTGATCGCTGCTGGGTAGCAATATCCATAACGTTTTATATATTAAAATAGTAATGATTAGTATTAATCTTGGACATGCTGTAGTATTTACCTATTCATATATTCAAAGGTAATCTGTTTCCTTGAATGCAGCTTTGGAGTTGCCGTATTGTGTCATTTCTTTACCACAATGTCTTCTACAGTGCTTTGAAAGCAGTTTCTAACATGCATCGTATACTCGAGGTTTATTTGTCTCGTGCAGAGATCAGCAAGCAAACGTTGCTGCGTATGTAAGCCTTGTAACTAATTGCATGCAAAACAATGCAAAGATTTGAACATTGTACAGCAATTAATAATATCTCTGCCAGTGTAAGTATGTTTCCTTCTCCCCATACTCTCTTCCTCCATGCCCCCCCACAACCATAAATCATTTCCAACCTGTCAGAATGGATCTGTGCTGGCAAAGAAACAAGGGTAATGTTTCAATTTTCTCCATCTGGTAAGATATTTTCTGTTAGTTTTTCTCCCTCTCTGTAGTTATTGAATTTACATGAAGAACTATGTATTGTAGACTAATAAGATTCCCCGAAATAGAGTGGAGGAAGCACGACCTGTCTCCCACTAAATCTGAGGTTGTGTGAGAAAGGGTAAATTCTGTCATGTTAATATTATCGAGAAGTGTAGCTGAGGACCAGGTGCCTTCCTGCACCTCCAGTGCAAAGGGAAGGACGCCGGTATACTGGCAGAGAGGTTAGGGTTGTGGCCATAGGCTTAGAGTCGCTGTACTCTAAGCGCATCATTCCGTTCTTCTCAGTGTACAAAATCAATTAAAAAATAATTATAAGAAAATGCTTCTTTCTTTTCCTAAACATCAGCCATTCCAGCATCTGGGCTTTTGCATCCGTGTCCTTCTTGTGGCTTAAACTGCAAGCTTGGTGGGTTACTGATTTTTTTTTTTTACTTCATTTATGTTAAGCATATTATTAATTACTTTTAAAAAATAATTCTGCATGGGAAAAAGCAATATCCTCTCTGAGTACCAGATCCTGTGTTCATGATAGCCCTTGTGAACAGTTTGCTGCATTGCTGTGGGAGTCTCTGTTACAAACTGGCTCACAAATGATGTATGACTTTGTTATGGCCATTAAAAATAAAACCTAACTTTACTTACTTGCACAGAGAGAAATTTTTGGTCCTTCTGAAGTAACCACATCCTGTACTTGTAGGATCCTTAGACAAAAAGAAATGTCTGGATGTACAAAATGGTAAATGCTTTTTGGATAGTTCAAAGCTCCAGACCTTGAAGCACAGCAGCCCTTGGGGGAGAGGTACAGCAAGGCATGGGTAGTAAAGATGGACTTGGCAATGAAGCTCTGTTCGGTGCTACTACTCCAACTCCGGGCCAGAAACACTCTCCTGGGAGCTGATTGATGTCCTAAGTGGGAGAAATCCTCCCTTTTCTTGCCCTTGTTCCTTATTTTGTAGTGCCCGGCATTTATCTGAGGATTTTAGCCAATTTGCACTACTTGTCAAATCCAAGTGTTCAGGACTGAGTTGAAATTAAGGAATTATATTAAAATTATGATGTAATTTAACACCCCTCCTTTTTTTTTTAATTTACTTTTGGTTGTTTTAGCCCTTTTGGGTACATTCGGTTCATATTTTCGGGTTTTACTTCATGTTTGAGAAATCTAGACTTTTTTTTAATGGAAGTTCAGATTCACATCTATTCATGTGATTTCAGCAGTCGGGGCTTTAAGAAAAATAGCAAATATCACAAGATTGGTAGGAAAATAATGAGAGTTGGCAACACTATCAATTTCCTCCGAGCGTACTTCCATTATAGTTAGGTTATTGGACATAGTTATTTGTTATTGCAAGGTTTCCTCTGTATGGAAAGAGCAGAGAGCCTTGGTCTGAAAGAGAACAAAACCCAAGAAGAAGGAGACGTAAATTCCGTGTGAAAGAGCAGAGAGACAGTGTGCCTGTGCATGCACGCCTCTGTCTCCATGGATAGCCGGCACTGAACGCTGAAAACAAAATGCTGTTTGACTTAACAAGTAGGGAGAGTACTTAGAAATGTAGAGGCACAAAAATGTCCATGCAATTTCACAGCTAAATACACTACAATTATAATCTAACACAATAACAATTTTAAGGGTCATTTCATAGTAAGAGATGAGATATCTTTTGAGCGGTAGAAAGCTCCCACCCAGCCGTCACCTAAACAATAGTTACGGTTCCCTGGGAAGGGAAACATTTGGACCAAATTGCTGATACGGGGACAAAACACTTTTTCAAGTGTTTCCTTGGTGTACATGAAGTTCTTAGAAGATAAGGGAGACTTTAAAATCACACATCCCCATGCACACCTGGAGTCTCAAACTCAATATCCCTATCAAAAGGAAGTTAACCTTCCCTTATTTGTGGGTTTGATGTCTAAATCTTTTCTTATTTAAGGGTTAGTTATTGCTGTTGGTTTTTGTTTAGACTTCAGCAGCTCCACAATGCGCTGTGCACGATGTTCCCTGCGTCTGGAAAAAAACGATGCATGTCCCCGGGCGTGGGGTTGTAGAACTATTGATAAATAAAAGGTAACTTTACTTTTTAATGAGGTCTGGGCATATGGCAAATAGCACACTATACTTAAAACGCGAGGACTCTGGGTAAGATCCGAACTAAAGACAAAAGAAATGGGAACACTCCTTTTATCCTGTAACTTCAGTCTCAGCTTTTTCCTTTTTATGTGTTTGCAAAGTCTGTGTAAGTCTTATTTGTGATGATGTTCATTTCAGCCCCTTGTGCGGCTCTGTGGTCCAGCAGTGACTGGGAGCACTTCAGAGACTGCACACTTTCAGGTGTCACATTACAGCATCTCCTCTGGCTGATAAAAGAGAAGTATTAATAAGCTCCAAAAAAGCCTCATAGCCAGTACTTTCACCACTGCAATGCTGTTCATTAACATGTTAGTAAGCATCAATAGATGCCTCCAAAAGAGACCAAAAGCAGCCAAAATAGAGCTGCTTCTTCCAAACATAAGCGGTGGTAGAGAAATACTAGGTTTGAAAGGAGAGTTCCATTCTGTTTCATGGGTCTTTCAAAACAACGATATAAGTCATCGTTATTAAATCAAAAAGGCACCCTCTGTGCCTGCCAGCCTTTATGTCTGCCAATCAGATTTCTGGAATGCTGTGTTTTCCCTTATAAAGCTAAAATGTGGCATGATGGGTTGAGAAGGGCAGAACAGAAGAGAAAAATTATTGAACTGATCAAATTATAAATCAGGAATTGTTAAAAAATGTTCGTGAAGTATTTCACCAAATTTTCAAAATTATGTCTTCCCACTTCTGCTGAGCTACAGCTCTCATATTTTCTGTTTATCCAAAGTATATATTTCTTTTTATTCAATATTACGTCTTCCTCAGTGAATGTTAACTGACTTTTCAAAAGGCAAAATAAAATAGATAGGAGGCAGTTGCAAGAAATGTCATATAAAACAATGTGTGGGTATATGAGTAAAAAGGGAAAACCATGATGAAACTGATGCCAGTTTAAAACATTAAGGAATTATAAGCAAGTCATTGCATTAATTTAAAAAGGTGTCTTCCGAGGCAAGAAAAAGCAAGGGTTTGCTTGTTGGGATTGTAACTACTTGCCTTTGGAAATGCATGATCCCAATGGAAGTAGCTGAGATTTATAAGGCGGCTGTATATGTGTAATGTGATATATATTGCTGTTTGCTCAAGAAAAGCATTGAAATAGCCAGTCACTTGAGTTGTTGGTTCGTCTGTGGTACTTGGGACGTAAGTAGGTCCTAACACTGTTCATTTGAAATGGGTCTTTGTTAGATGTTTCATGCCATAGAAGTCAATGAGACTGAAACGCACGTTAACTTGAGCATATACCTGGTTTTGGATTTGGTACTGTTTGACTGAAGCGTTTATGGAGGCAAGATGCCAAATTCTTGCTTTTTTAGAAAATTCTTTAGCTTGTAAGATTGCAGTTGAAGTAAGTACTTAGTAAATGTTATCATTCCTAGCCAGTTTTATTCTTCATCTACTGTGCAGTGAGATACTGCTGAATTCCCAGGCAGATGTACGAATGCAAAAGTGAAACGCTGGCATGCCAAGCGACAACAGAGTGTTAGGGTCAGGGCACTATTCAAAATACAGTGGTATTGGTTTCTGAAGGCTGCAGAAATGCAGAAGCACAGCGGAGAAGTTCAGGATCAAATTATAATCACAGCTGTGCTATCACTGCCAAAAGGGGAAGTTGCCTTCACCTCCCCAGGCTTCCTCCTGGTTATGAAGTCCTGCCTGCTGCTTGCACAGGCTCTGGCGCTTGTCAAGCTCTTTGCTGGACTTGATTCCGTAGGCTGATGTGATCCCATCCGATCCGATCCTGTCCTATCCTATCCACTCCACTTTGCTCGCTGGGTCAGTTTTCCGCTGTTTGGCTAGCTGAAAGAGCTCAGGTCCGGGAAGAGCCAGAGGCAGGAGGCAGGAGCGCGTGGTGAGGAGCACAGAGTTGTGAGCAGATGGCAGAGTTGAGCTTTTCCTTCTTCAACAGCAGTAACCAGCGGGATCAGCTCACCACGTAACATATAGCTTCACCCAAAGCAGCAGATTCACCCCGACAACATTTGGTTTCAGTGGCTTTGTTTCTAATGTGCTCATAACTGATGCAGATATAATGACTTTGATCAAGGATGAGAATGCTCATATTTTTCCTAGGCACTTTTTTGAACAAACTGGACCTTAGTCTTATCTTCTGTTGTTCTGAGATGGGCAAGGTTATCTAGCCACTCCGCTGGACAAATCCCTTATTTAACGTATTTCAGCCTGAAGTACATTTCAATAATCAGACTGTGGACATCTCTAAATAGGTTTATAACACAAAAGCTGATGGAAGGGACTCTACTAAAGATACAGTTATAAGAAAATGCCAGAAAACCACACTAGATCTAATTATGCTCTGAAGAAGTAGTTTTATTTATAGTTTTGTTTTGTGCCTTGAACTTTGGTAGCACATCTTGGACCTCTATTCAGACTACTTTGAATTTTAATTTATTCAGTCAAAAGCCAGGCCAGCGTTGTTTATTGTGTGGATTATATTCATGCTTACTGAAGAATTCACTAGCACCGAGTTTCTAATTATTGTTTTTATCCATGCAGTGAGATATTTTGCATGTTGCCTTCTGACCACTGCCCAGCTGGAAATCATTTCAAGTTTCATAGGGTTTTGGTAGTGAAAACTAAGAATTTTGTAAGGTGTGTGCATGTCTAGTACATTTGCATAGCTCTTATCGTTATGTTAGAATATTTACTGGAAATATATTATGCATTTCCAATTTCCTGAGAAAGTCAATGATTCATGGGATTTTGTCCTGTAGCACTGACTGCCTGGCTCAGTGGTGACCTTCAGCATCGTACCTGAAAACAAGATCTATGGCACAGAAACTCGTTTAGGTAGGATAAAGCAGGCTAGGATAGGCTGCGGGGAGACCTTATTGCGGCCTTTCAGTACTTAAAGGGGGCCTAGAGGAAAGATGGGGACAGGCTTTTTAGCAAGGCCTGTGGTGACAGGACAAGGGGTGATGGTTTTAAACTAAAGGAGGGGAGATTTAGGCTAGATACAAGGAAGAAATTTTTTACAATGAGGGTGGTGAAGTGCTGGAAGGGGTTGCCCAGAGAGGCAGTGGAGGCCCCATCCCTGGAAACATTCCAGGTCAGGTTGGACGGGGCTCTGAGCAACCTGATCTGGTTAAAGATGTCCCTGCTCACTGCAGGGGGGTTGGACTGGATGGCCTCTAAAGGTCCCTTCCAACCCAAAGCATTCTAGGATTCTATGATTCTATGAAAGCAGACTCCAGAATTCTCCACAGTAGAGTCACAATTCTGGGGTGTAGGACAGCTCGTATAAATAAACTCCTAGCTTGCTTTGGCTGCAGTTCTGGCTAGTCCAGGAGAGATGAAGAGAAGCAAGCTTCTTTAGTGCTTTCTTCAGCTTTAATCGGAGGTTCATTTGCCATGCTGCTAGGCTTGGGGAGAGAGGCCAGGCACAGGCTTCATCCAGGTATATCAGAACGAACCTTTTCTATATTGTAGCCGTATAAACAAAAATGTTTTACTGCTTCCAAAATGATACACTTTTTTATTGCAGAATATAGTCATATGAGATTATAAATTCAGCTGCCGGCTCTTCGTTGATACAATGTTTGAAATATTCTTGTCTGTAATAAGGACATTTGTTTTGGCTTCACTAAGCTCCCTGCCATTTTTTGCCATAAGATAATGTAAAGTCTCCTATGTATGGGATTTCTGTAAACAAAACAGTGCTTAGTTTTAAGAACTCTCAATAAACAACCATTAGACTCTTTACCAAGATGTTTTAAACTTTAGAAAAGTTTGACTTTTACATTTCCCAGATGCCTGCTTTCATCGTTGCTCTTAAAGTTCTGCTTTAATGTCTCTGTTGTGTTTTTGGACATTTTGATCATTCATCATTTCAGCATTTTGGGTAAGATTTAAATAGTAATAATTTGTTATTTTCTATAACTGTTCATTGTATGTGTGTAGACGTGATTTTGTTTTGCTATATATAGGACTGGCTATATTCCCTTATTTTACTGCTGTGCAAATTCAGGTTCCTGCCTGAATTTCCTTCCTAGTCTCCCAGGTTTTTTTCACAGGCAAAGCTCTCATCGTCAGTAGAAACTGATTGACCCAAGCACCTAAAAACTTTTTTTTACCTGTAAAAAAGATACCGGAATAATGCAGCACAGTTAACGTGGTGATTTGTTTTTTGCAATTCATTTCAATACCTTTCTTATCTGTGGTAGCACCGTAGTGCGTGTGTTAATGTAGTACATTTAAACATCAGCAGATGGGGCCCTTGTTTCCTTTGAAGAATGGTTTGTCTTTGAATTTTATTTTTTTAATGTCTGTGGCAAGAATGAATTTTTCTTGTTATAACACATTAAATTAATGTAGTCTTCGTAACAGATAGGGATCTAAACGCAGATCAGAACGCCTGAACTTTAGTGGGAAGTGAGTGTTGCCAAATCTAACTGGAAATCTAATTTTCACGGCTGGCCCGTATTTCTGTAGCTGACTGAACAAAAACCTCTGCTTTGAACACCTCAGAAATTTTCTAGGATTTGGAAACCAGCTATCTGCCTTGTGGTTGAATCCGTCTTTCTACTGTATTTCATAGATCTTTCTATGGGTAAAAGAAGAAAGCAAATTTCTATGTCTTCTCTAGAACAGGCAGTACTTTTCAAAGTTATTTACAAAATGCAGTTTCCCCTCTCCCAAGGTGAAATAACATAAAGGCTGTATAAACGTGAAGAAAAAGGCATTGTAGAAGCAAAGCAGAAATCAGTGTAGAGACTAATGCTTTCTTTTAATGGTTGCATCTAGGGGAAAAGCATAGGAACATGCAGCTAAGGGTAGCATATGTCTTAACTCAATTTCCTTGCTTTTGAAAGACTTGAGTTATAAGTGGAATGGGCTGAATATTTGAATATGGTAGTTTTGTTTCTAAGCCTGGTTGTCCCCTTAACTGATTCTGTTAGACCTAAAATACATGCGTTTTATTTGTGAGTAAAAAATTGTATGGAAGGCAAAGCAATATACTCTGATGCCTTAACCAATCTTATGAATGTATTACGAATTTATACTTGTATTTTGCAAATGGGTGTCTCATAGTTTGGAATGACTTTTTCAGAGTTGTTAATCTCTCTGATCTAAATAAGAACCTTATTTGAATGTGGCTATAAAGTGGGTTTTTAACGTAATGTATCATAGAGGGCAAATCTTTCCTATTATTAACTTGAAGCACCAAAATTGCTCCTTCTGTACCATTCTAATCTGTCATGTCAAAATGACTTGCTGCTTGCTTATGCCAGCTTCTTCGTGTGGTACATATGCCCTAACTTATAGACTGCAGGTTTGTTATTTGGGAGGAAAAAGCAGAATAACTAATACATTAAAAAATTCAGCATGTCAAGAAAATGAGCCATGTTTGAAAGAGGAGCGCACAGTTTGCATTTGTTGGATATTGTACCGCTACCCAAGGGTTGGTACTAAGGGTTAAAGTCCTGCTATTTTAAAATTGGAAGTTGCATAACATGGAGACAGTTATTAGGTAAAGAACATCAATTTGGTAGATCATTTATTGTTGCTTATACATAAAAAATGACATTGGTGCAGCCCTGATTTACTCTTATTCTTTACTTTTATGTATGAGACTTGTTATTAACATTAAGCAGTGCAGGACATGCAAGGCCTGTGAAAAACCATTAATATTTTAATTCTATTTTTTTAACTCCATTTTTTCTGGAGGCGTGATTTGTTTTCCAGAATTCAATAGGGAGCAAACTTCAGGAACACTTTACTGGTTGCTCATTTAGCTGATTTGGGTGCATAGCTCGTTGACGGTATGTCCCATTGAAAGGTCACCTAAGCATACCTTTCTGCTTGAATTAAAATGATGTTATTTGCATCATATAGTATAATCTGAGCATCTGAATGCTTCCCTGTATTTTATTACCCATTTCCCCCTATATTCCCCTATAAGTTTGTCTGGATTTGGCCAAACTGTTCCCCCCTAAAATATAGGGGGAAATAATCTGATCAAATCATTGGAGTTGTACTGGATTTTTACTGGTGTAATTCCCATCAAAATTTTGTTCCCTGCAGACATTGTACATGGCAGTGCTTTAACTCAAGAGGGAAAAATTGACTTGCACACCACATTGACTCTATTGGCATTTTCTTCCAAAATGGCGCTGGGTTATTTTTCAGGTAAGTAAGAAATGACAATTTTATTTGGGCCACAAAACACTCAGGAAAATATTTTTCTATACAGTACATTTTTCTTTCTGTACACATGAAAAGGAATGTTTTTAAGGTGTGCGTACAGTATAGAAAGGAAGAGAAAATGTTTAGGTTAACTATGAACTGTTTCTTATATAGTGCATTAAATAAGTAATGTAAAGAGAGACTGAGATCCAAGGATTCAGTACAGTTGTCTAATTTAAATTATTATTATTATAATGGTTTATTGATCTTTTTACTCAACACACTGATTTTTTGTGTCTCTTTTTAGCCATGTATTCATTGTGCAAATGATGGAATGGAATTTCACTTCCTGTTGCTCAAGGGAGAAAGAAAAGAGGTTTAAAGCTTGGAGTAGGAGGAAGGGAGGGAAAGAAACTTAGCTAAAAGGGAGGTTACTTTCTTTAGAAGTAGGGAGCTCTGCTTTAGTTGGAAACTGAGATAATGCAGCTGTTTAGAGCAGCTTACATCTTTGGAAATACTAATGGTCATGATTTGAGTGTCGTTAGAAACGTTTTTAAGTTGTTAAGTATGAAAAAGTGAGGAAGGAAGGGAAAGGGGTTTGAAGAACAAGGCCCTTTTGGAGACAAATATCTTATTTACGGTAGCTTTATCTAGGGATTCCTACACGTATGAGTAATAAGGAATAATCATTACTACGCATCCATGAGACTACTTATCAAATTGTACCTGGTGGATCTTCTAAATCTAGAGTTTATCGTGTGGTTTGGTGCTCTCTCTTTTCAAAAAAATCAAAATGTGAAATAAAATGTGAATTGTGTAGGTTAATCTTAAGACTTTCTCTGTGGCTCTTTTCAAGAAAAGTTCTTTGGTGAGCTTTTCTAATGGATGTTGATTTGGGGTTCTGTCTTCTTGTAAGGCCTGCACAGAATGCATTGAAAAAAAGCGATACATAGATTACCTCTTTTTTTCTAATCTGAAGAGCAGGTCTGGGTGTGGTGGAGGCGTTCCTGTGTGCTGGTTTTCTTGCTAAAACATTGGAAAAACCCTTGCCACAAAGCCTAACGGTGAATGGCTGTCTGACATGACTCAGTGTGGGGTAAATTTTGGAGCCAAATGGAGATGTTCCATTCTTTGCATTTCTGAGGCTGTAGCTCTACGAAAAGCGTGGAGGCTTTAGGTGAGAAGGGCTTTTGTGGGACTTCCTAAAGGAGAGCACTGTATGGTGCTGTTGTGAGAAACTCCCAAACACAGCGGGTCAAGAAGGGAATCTCCTCCAGATT